>PVJI01015987.1:0-39581 GCA_004026765.1 Micronycteris hirsuta
ATGGGCCAAGCAGGGGCTGACTTTCAGGTCTGTAGCTCTGGGGCACCAGTTCCATGGGAAGGCTGGCATGCGGCTGTGTTGGAGGGGTGGTCGTCCTTAAAGGTGGTTAGAAGAGAAGGCTCTGGAAGATGAGGCAGGACCCATGGGACTGGAATGAGTCTGTCATCTGTTATCAAGTCTAAAAGGAGCCTGGAGTGTTGGGGCCAATTCCCCTCCTTGTCGGATTTGTGGAGGGTTTGGTAACCCCATGTGACCCGCAGTATTAGCAGAATCGCAGTATGGGAGAGTGGGAAAGTACTGGACGGCCAACTATGCCAACCCTCTTATTTTGCAAACGAGAAAACAGAGGCCAAGAGGGATTCTCTGCCAGCCTCACAGTTTGATTACATTCTTCAAAAACATCATAACTTTCCACAATTGTTCTGTGGTGACACTCAAAAGACTATTCTTGTCATTTTCAAAAGGCGTCAGGTTTCGGGTGTGGGACACAAACCTGTGATTTACAAGCATGCCTCTTCATGTTACAGCCTCTTAAAGATTCATCATTGGCTACTGAAGTTTAAGGTCACCGCAATGTGAAAGAAGTGTTAAACTATGCAGTCAATGGCAATAGGTAGTGCTAAATTGACTGTCTGTGAGCATCTTTATGAGCCATAAATGCCAACATCTTTCTTCCATTACCCTTAAAGTCTGTTTACGTAAAAGATAAGGGAAGGCCCAGCTTGGGCTGCTCATTGAGAATTAGTGGGAGGGTCTGGCAGGAAGGAGGAACAGGAAGTCTGGTCATAACACAAATGACCAGACTGTTAAGGCAGGCAGCTTACAGACAGGGGACTGAGGACTTTGATTATTTTTTCTAGAACTCACTTGTCACACTAATGTGGGACGGGGCTTAGTACGGAGGACGCAGTGAAGAAAGGCCTTTGTGGCTGGTGCTTCATTCTTCCTTAACCCCGTGTGGTTGAGCAAACGGCCTTCCATTTCAGACGGCATGCCGCAGATCGGCACTATCCACACCCAGACAGAACTGGAAAACAGGCGGGCTCCTGTGCCAGACGTATCTCCAGGGGCCGCTTTGTAGTTCCACAGTGCTTTCGCCCTTGCTCCCTGCTGCAGTCTGAATGCGGCCCCAAGACTCATGGGTTGAATCCCAGCCCCCAAAGGTGATGGTATTTGGAGGTCAGGTTTTTGGGAAGTCATCGGGTCCTGAGGACAGAGTCATCGTGAATGAGATTAGTGTTATTTTTTCCAGTTTTATTGAGGTTTAATTGATACAAAACATTGGGTGACTTTAAGGTAGACAATGTGATGATTCGATACCTATGTGTGTGGGGAAATGCTTGCCACAAGGAGGTTAGTTAACAAGTCCTTCACCTCATGTAATTGTCCTTTTGTTGTTGTTACGGTGAGAACGTGAAAGCTCTGCTCGCACAGCAACTTTCGAGTATATGCTCCAGTATTGTTCGCTGTGGTCACCATGCTGAGCCTTGGCTCTGGGACCCACTCAGCGTGGAGCCAACGTTTGTGCCCTTTGCCCAAGATCTATCTCCCCGTTTCGCTTAGCCCCCAGCCCCGGCAACCAACCACCGTTCTATCTACTCTTTTGTTTCTATGAGTTTGATGCTTTTAGATTCAACATGTGAGATCATACAGAGTTTGTCTTTCTCTGCCTGACTTATTTCACTCAGCATAATGCCCTCAAGGTCCGTGATCACAAATGGCAGAATTTTCTTCTTTTTGTGGTGGAATAATATTCCGTTGTGCATGTGTACATGAGTGTGTATGTGTGTGCATCATGTCTTCTTTATCCAGTCATCCTTTGATGGAGACTTAGGTTGTTCCCATGTCTTGGAATTGCTGCAGTGAACATGGAGGTGCAGAAATCTCTTCCAGAGAGTGATTTCACTGCCTTTGGAGAAATACCTAAAACTGGGATTGCTGGATCATATGGTAGTTCTGTTTTTTATTTTGTGAAGAAATGCCGTATTGTTTCCCATACTGGCTGTCCCAGTTTGCATTCCCACCAGC
The DNA here is from genome assembly GCA_004026765.1 of Micronycteris hirsuta. NCBI lineage: Eukaryota > Metazoa > Chordata > Mammalia > Chiroptera > Phyllostomidae > Micronycteris > Micronycteris hirsuta. Next base: position 2,029 of record PVJI01015987.1, read on the forward strand.
AGTGCACAAGGGCTCCCTGTTCTTCACACCCTTCCCAGCATTTGTTGTCTCTCGTTTGTTTGTTCTTTTAAACAACAGTTGTCCTAACAGGTGTGAGGTGATCTTTCATCATGGTTTTGATTTGCCATTCCCAGATTAATGATGTTAAACACCACTTTATGTACCTGTTTGCCATTTGTATGTACTCTTTGGAAAAATATCTACTCAAGTCCTCTGTCCATTTTTAATTGGGTTGGGTTTTTGTTTATGAGATGTATGAGTTCCTTATATAGTTTAGATATTAACCCCTGATCAGATCTATGGTTTTCAAGAAATTTCTCCCATTTAGTAGGTTGGCTTTTCATTTTGTTGATTGTTTCTTTTGCTTGCAGAAGCCTTTTAGTTTGATGTAGTCCCACTTACTTATTTTTGCTTTTGTTGCCATTGCTTTAGATGTCATATCCTAAAATTTATTGCCAAGATTAATGTCCAAGTGCTTTTTCAGTGTGTTTTCTTCTAGGAGTATTATGGTTTCAGGTCCTGTGTTCAAGCCCATAATCTATTTTGGGTAAATTTTTGTGAGTGGTATAAGATAGGAGTCCAGTCTCATTCTTTTGTGTGGGGATATCAGTTTTTCTACAACCATGTATTGAAGACACTGTGTTTTTCTCATTGTATATTCATGGCTCTCTAGTCTAATATTAGTTGACCATATAAGAATGGGTTTATTTTTGAGATATCAATTCTCTTCCATTGGTCTATGCCATTTTTTAAATGCCAGTACCATACTGTTTTGACTACTATAGCATTGTAATATCTTTTGTAATAAAGAATTGTGATGCGTCCATCTTTGTTCTTTTTCAAGATTGCTTTGGCTATTTGGTGTCTTTTGTGATTCCACACAAATTTTAGGATTGTTTTTTGTATTTGTGAAAAATGCCATTGGGATTTTAATAAAGATTGGGTTAAACCTATAGATGGTTTGGGGTAGTGTGGATATTTTAGTAGTATTAATTCTTCTGATGTACAAACATGACATAGTTTTCCATTTATTTCTGTCTTCTTTAATTTCTTTTATCAATGTTTTATAGTTTTCAGCGTATAGATCTTTCACTTACTTGGTTGAATTTATTCCTAAGTATTTTATTGTTTTCTGATGCAATTGTAAATAGGAATGTTTTCTTCATTTCTTTTTCAGACAGTTCACTGTTAGTGTAGAGAAATACAACTGATTTTTTATGTTGCTTTTGTATCCTGCAACTTTATTGAATTCCTTTATTAGGTCTAACAGTCCTTTGGTGGAGTCTGTAGAATTTTCTACATAAAAATCATATTATCAGTAGAGATAATTTACTTCTTTCTTTCTTATTTAGATGCCTTTTATTACATTTTCTTGTCTAATTGCTGTGGCAGGACTTCCAGTACTATGTTAAACAGGAGTGTTGAGAGTGGGCAACCTTGTCTTTGTCTGTTATTAGAGGGAAAGCTTTTAACCTTTCACTATTGAATATGATGTTACCTATAGGTTTGTCCATATGGCCTTTATTATGTTGAGTTACATTATTTCTATTGCCAGTTTGTTGAGAGTTTTTATCGTGAGTGGATTTTCAATTTTATCAAATGTTTTTTCTGCATCTATTGAAATGTCCATATGATTTTTATCTTTTATTTTATTAATGTGTTGTACCACATTTATTGGTTTGCATATTTTGAACCACCCTTATATTCCAGGGATAAATCCCACTTGACCATGGTATATAATCCTTTTAATGTGGTGTTGAATTTGATTTGGTAGTATTTTGTTGAGAATTTTCATCCATATTCACCAAGGATACTGGCCTTCAATTTGCTTTTCTCATAGTACCCTCATCTAGCTGTGGTATCAGGTAATGCTGACCTTATAAAATAGGCTTGGTAATGTTTCCCTCTCTTCACTTTTCTGGGTGAGTTTGAAAAAAACTGGCACTAATTCTTTTTAAGTGTTTGGTAGAATTCATTTGTGAAGCCATCTGTTCTGTGCTTTTCTGTTTTGAGGTGTTTTTGATTCCTGATTCAATCTCCTTACTTGCTATTGGTCTATTCAGATTTTCTATATCTTCATGATTCAGATTTGGTAGGTTGTATGTTTCTAGAAATGTATCCATTTCTTAAGGTTTTCCAGTTTGTTGGCATATAATTGTTCACTATAGTCTCTGATTTCCTTTATATTTCTGTGCTACCAGTTGTAATATCCCTTATTTCATTTATAAGTTTATTTATTTGAATTTGTTCTCTTTTTCTTGGTAAGTATAACTAAAGTTTTATACATTTTACTTCTCTTTTCTAAAAATTCTGAGTTTTATCTTTTCTATTTTTATATACTTTATTTCATTTATTTCTGCTCTGATCTTTGTTATCACCCTCCTTCTGTTAACTTATGCTTAGTTTTTTGCTGTTTTCCTAGTTCCTGCAGATATAAAGTTAGTTTCTTTGTGTCTGTGAAACATTTTTCTTTTTTTACTGAAGGCATTTATCACTATACACTTTGCTCACCACTGCTTTTTACTGTATCCTTTAAGTTTTGATATGTTGTGTTTCCATGGTTTTTTGTTTCAAGAAATTTTATATTTCAATTTTGATTTAATCATTACCAGGAGTTGCTAAGGGGTATGTTGTTTAATTTCCACATATTATTTAATTTTTTCAGTTTTTCTTTTGTTATTTATTTCTAGTTTAATACCATTGTGGTTGAAAAAGCTAATTGGTATGATTTCAATCTTTTAAAAATTTCTGAGACAGGACTTCTGGTCAGATGGTGGCGTAGGCAGACATAGCTCACCTCTTTCCACAATCACATCAAAATTACAACTAAAAATAGAACAGTCATCACTCAGGAATATTAGAAATTGAGCTGAATGAAAGTCTGGCAACTACAAAATTGAGCTGAATGGAAGTCTGACAACTATGGAATCAAAGAAGCCACATCCATCTAGACTGCTGGGAGTGGTGCAGATGAGAAACTGGCTGGTCCCACATCCACGTGGATAAAAATTTGGGAGGGATATCTCAGGAGCGAGAATTCCCAGACTCACATGACACACACACCCCAGCCCAGGATTCCAGTGCCAGAAAGATAAGTCACCACAACTTCTGGCTGCAAAAACACTAGGGATTGAGTCAGGGGAAGAAACTTCTGGAGTCCCAAGCAGCTCCTCTTAAAGAACTCACACATGGACTCACCTACTCAGACTCACTCTCTCTGAGCTCCAACACTAGGGTAGAACCTTGAAAGGCACCAGTGGTATACAGGGAGAGACTGAAGTGTCTGGTATCAAGGTGAACAGAGGCCATTGTGCCTTTTCTAAACCCTCCCTACACAGAGCCAGTAAGTTGGTGCCATAACAGAAACTCCATCAATTTGGCTAACAATGTTTGACCCTCCTTGGAGATCCCCAGAGACACCATCCAACCCAAATAATAGGCCCACTGAAGCTGCTTTTCTATATGAATGGCTGGTCTTGGCTCATGCTTCACAACTTCCTAAATCCTCTCAAACAAGGAACAGCTAGCCTCAGTGAGACCCGGGCCTCGCACCAGCAACAGCTAGCCTGGATTCACAGCTTGGCTTTGTCTGGGAATCTCCAAGCCCAGCACAAGCCATAGCCATCTCAGATTGCTTTATAGCTTAGGCAGAGTGCCCCAGGCAAAACACAGGTGGGAACTGACCTTGGTCTGCACCACCTGGGAAACCCCAGAGCCAGCGCACCCAATGGACAGCTACAGACCGCGTTGGATTGGAGCACCACCACCCTGTCCCTGCACAGCTGATCCTCAATGGATGGTGCAAGTTGGTGGTCAGTGGTCATATCCAGTCCTTGTAGCTGGTTGGCCCGGGCAAATCCCTTCCGTTGATCTGCCAGCAACCAAGCTCAACTACAAGAGGTGGGTGACCTCGAATACCCAACCTGGGTGATAGGGGAGGCTGTGCCCCTGGACCCTACAAGGACACCTACTACATATGGCCACACTACCAAGACACAGAGTCAAAGGAGCTCTACCTAATGCATAGAAACAAACACAGGGAGGCTGACAAAATGAGGAGACAAACAAACATGGCCCAAATGAAAGAACAGATCAAAACTCCATAAAAAGAGCTAAATGAAATGGATATGAGCAATCTCTTGGATGCAGAGTTCAAAATACTGGTTATAAGGATGCTCAAGGAACTTAGGAGGACCTTAGCAGCATAAAGAAGGTCCACTCAGAAATGAAGGATACAGTCATTGAAATAAGGAACAATTTACAGGGAAACAACAGTAGAGTGGATGAAGCTGATAACCATATCAATGATTTGGAACATAAGGAAACAAACAAACCAAAAAAAACCAATCAAAACAACAAGAAGAAAAAAGATCCAAAAAAATGATGATAGTACAAGCAACGTTTGGGACAACTTCAAGAGGTCCAACATTTGCCTCGCAAGGGTGCCAGAGGGAGAAGAGAAAGAGCAAGAAATTGGAAATCTATCTGAAAAAATAGAGAAAACGTCCCTAATTTGGTGAAGGAAATTGTCATGCAAGTCCAGGAAGCTCAGAGAGTCCCAGTTGTGATGGATGCAAAGAGGCCCAATCCAACACATGTCATAATTAAATTGCCAAAGCTTAAAGATAAAGAGAGAATCTTAAAAGCAGCAAGAAAAAAGAAGTTAGTTACCACATGGTGGCCAGATGACATGGGGGAGGGAGACAATGGGTGTAGAGGTAAGGGGATTAAGAAGTACAAATAGGTAGTTACAGACTAACCATGGGGATGTAAAATACAGATTAGGAAATGGAGTAGCCAAAGAACTTAAAGGAATGGCCCATGGATGTGAACAATGGTGGGGGGTACCTGAGGGAGTAGGGGGAGCTGGGTGAAGGGGGGCAAAGGGGGAAAATTCAGGATAACTGTAATAGCATAATCAATAAAATATTATAAAAAATAAATTAAAGTGAAAAAAACTAAAAATTAAAAATAAATACAATTTTCTGAGACTGATTTGTGACCTAACATATGCTCCTACCTGGAGAATGTTCTGTGTGCATCTGAGAGTTGTATTCTGCTTGCTGTTAGATGGGATGTTCTGTATATATCTGTGGCATCCATTTGGTGGGAATTATAGTTCAAGCCCAAATGTTTCCTTACTGATTTTTTTTCTGGATAATCTATCCATTGTTGAAAGTAGGGTGTTGAGTTTTCCTATTATTTTTGTAATGTTGCCTCTTAGTCCATGTCTGTTTGTTTTTGCTTAATATATCAGGTGCTCCATTGTTGGGCACATATATATTTACAATTGTTCTATGGTCTTGATGGACTGACTCCTTTATCATTATATGATGACTTTCTTTGTCCCTATACCTGGTTGATTTAAAGACTACTTTAGTTGATATAAGTATAGCTATCTCTGCTCTTTTGGGTTTCCATTTGCATAGAATATCTTTTTTTGTCTCCTTACTCATAGCCTACATGTGTCCTTGAAAAAGTGAGTCTTTTGTAGACAACATATAACTGGGTTTTTCTTTCTTTAACAGTTTATCCTTCTTGCCTTTGATTAGAGAATTTAGTACATTTTCATTTAAGTATATATGATAGGTAAGGATTTACTATTGTTATCTTATTGTTTTCTGGCAGTATTATAGGTTCTTTGTTTCTTTCTTCTTTTCTTGCTGTCTTTTTTTCTTTTGTGTGTGTGTGTGAATGGATGATACTCCATAGTGATATACCATGATTTCCTTCTCTTTATCTTGTGTCTTTACTTTAGCATAGGTTTTTGTTTTCTGGTTACACTATGGTGTACTCAAAACATAGATATAATAGTCTATTTAAAACTGATAACTTCATATGCAAAAATGTTAACATTATAGGGCACCAACAGTAGACTAGAGGAAACAGGATCAAATCAGCAATTTGGAAGATAAGGAAGCAGAAAACACCCAATAGAACAGCAAAAAGAAAAAACGAATTAAAAATATGAGGATAGCGTAAGGAGCCTCTGGGACAAGGGTACCAACATTCACATTATGGGAATGCCAGAAAGCAATGAGAGAGAGAGCAAGAAATCGAAAACCTATTTGAAAAAATGACAGAAAACTTCTCTAACCAAGTGAATGAAATAGACATTCAAGTCTAAAAAGTGCAGAGTCCAAAATAAGATTTACCCAAAGAGGCCCACACCAAGAAACATTGAAATTAAAATGCCAAAAGTTAAAGACAAAGAGATAATCTTAATCTTAAAAGCAGCAACGGAAAAACAGTTACCTACAACGGAGATCCCATTGTGCTATCAGCTGATTTCTCAACAGAAACTTTGAAGACCAGAAGGGATTAGCATGACACATTCAAAGTGAAAGAAAGCAAGAACCTACAACCAAGATGACTCTACCCAGCAAAGCTATCGTTTAGAATCAAAGGACAGTTAAAGAGCTTCCCAGACAAGAAAAAGCCAGAGTTTATCACGATCATACCAGTATTACAATAAATGTTAAAGGGTCTTCTTGAAGAAGAAGAAGAAGAAGAAGAGGAGGAGGAGGAGGAGGAAGAAATATGAATAATAAAATGGCAATAAATACATGTCTATTAACAATTACTTAAAATACAAATGGATTAAATGTTCTCAGACATACAGTGACTTAATGGATAACAAAACAAGACCCTTACATATTCTGTCTACAAGAAACTCACTTCAGATGGGAAGACATACAAACTGAAAGTAAAGGGATAGAAAAAGATATTTCATGAAAATGGAAACAAACAAGAAAAGCTGGGGTAGTAATACCTGTACCAGACAAAACAGACTTTAAAACAAAGGCTGTAACAAAGCACAAAGAAGGACCCAGCAACTCTACTGCTCGGTATTTATCTGAAGAAATCCAAAACACTAAATCAAAAAATATATATGTCCATATGTTTATTGCAGAATTTTTTTCAATAGCCAAGATATGAAAGCAACCACAGTATCCATCAGTAGATGAATGGATAAATAAAGAAGTGCTGCATATATACAATGAAATATGGTTCAGCCATAAGAGAAAACGAAATCTTGCCATTTGCAACAACATGAGTGGACCTAGAAGGTGTTATGCTAGGTGAAATAAGTCAGAGAGAGAAAGACAAATGCCAGATGATTCACTTATATGCAGAATCTTAAAATAAATAAAATAAATGAAGAATCAGAACAGAAACAGACTCATAGATACAGAGAACATTTTGACTATTGACAGATGGGAGGAGTGTTGGGAAGATGGGTGAAAAAGGGGAAGGGATTCAGAAGTACAAATTGGTAATTACAGAAGAGTCACAGGATATGGGGTGCAGCATGGGGTATATAGTCAATAGTGTTGTAACTATATATGGTGTCAGATGGGTACTGGGTTTATTGCGGTGACCACTTCGTAAGCAATATAAATGTCTAATCATGGTGTGTTCTTAATCATGCCATTATGTCGTGTATTCATTAAGAAATTATTGTTGCTATAGCTATATTTAGTACTTTGTCCTTTAATTTTTGTGTTAGATTTAAGTAATTAACACAGCTTCATATTATAGTCTTAAAGTATTCTGAATCTATTTACTTAACTTTATCAGTGTATTGTAAATTTTCATGTTTTTACATCACTAGTTAGTACCATTTTGTTTCAGCTTGAAGGATCCTTTCAGTATTTCTTGTTAAGGCAGGTCTGGTGATGATAAGCTCCCTCAGCTTTTGTTTCTTAGGGAAAGTTCTTATCTCGTCTTCATTTCTGAAGGACAACTTTGGTGGGTAAAGTATTTTTCATTGGCAGGTATTCTTTTTTCATCCTGCGCTTGGACTATTTCAGCCCACTGTTTCCTGGCCTGCAAAAGTGTCTCCTGAGAAATTCACTGATAACCCTATGGGGTTCTGCTGTATGAGGGATTTTATTTCTCTTGCTGCTTTAAAACTTTTCTTCGTTTTCAGATAATTTTATTATAATGTGTCTTAGGCAGATCATTTTGGATTGAAATTTGGGGGTCACCTATTAGCTTCATGAATGTGGATGTCAAAATCTCTCTCTTGGTTTGGGGTTCTCAGCAATTTTTTCTTGAAATAAGTTTCTACCCCTTTCTCCCTATCTTTTCCTTTTGGGAGTCCAGTGATATATAGATTGTTTCTTTTAGTGGTATCGCATAAGCCCCATAGGCTTTCTTTAGTCTTCATTCTTTTCTCCTTTTGCTTCTCTAACTCTATCATTTCAAGTGATCTTTTTTGTGCTTACTGATTCTTTCTTCTGCTCAGGACAGTCTACTCTTGAAGTTCTCTATTGAATTCTTCAGTGCAGTCATCGTATTCTTTCACTCCAAACTTTTGGTTTGTCTTTTTAAAATATGCTTTCCGTCTCTTTGTTGAACTTCTCATTTTTTCTTGTATCATTTTCTTAATTTTGTTATATTGTTCAATTTGTGTTCTGCTGTAGCTCTCTGAACGTATGTAGAACACTGTTTTGAATTCTACATTGGGCAGTTCCTGTATGTCCATTTCTTTGGGGTTAGTTTTTGGAAGTTTACTGTGTTCTTTTGATGAAGTCGTTTTTCTCTGATTCTTTGCCAGAATCCATGCCAGCACCCTAATCTTGAACTTCTAGCCTCCAGAACTCTGAGAAATAATTTTATGTTGTTTAAGAGCTACTCTGTATGTGCTGTTTGGTTATAACAGCCCAAGCAGACCAAGACATGCCTACTATTCCTCTATGTATAGCACCCTAACTGAACCTGATGTGATGTGGTTTGCAAATACACTTAAAGAGGCAATGCAGGTTATTTGTTTTACTGTTAAATTATTTGTTCTCCCTTAGAAGGCTCTAACCTCAATAGGTAATTGAGGGAGGAGGAGAGAGTGATAGAGGAAAGGATAGGAAAGTGGCTCCAATCCAGTCCATACTAGTTATCTAGTAATACTAATGTGATAGCTAACATGTATTGAGATTCAGATACATGCAAAATGCTATTCTAAGCATTGTATAAATGTCAACTCATTTAATTATTATAACAATGTTGTAGGTACTGCTATTAACCCTTTATTACACATGAAGAAATTTGAGCTTATTTGGTGGGTCTGAGATAGGAAGCTAGGAACATTTCTTGGAAAGTGGAATAGGGCAACTGAAACAGAGAAATAACTGAACAAAATGGCCAAGCAATTCACAGCCAGGTACAGAAGGTCACCTCCCTGGAGATACCATGTTGGCCTCAGTTGCGTTTCAGCTCCAGGCCCAGAAAAGCAGCAAAACCAGGTGTGTGATGCCAGGACTGGCTGCAATGACTAGTAACCCCCTGGCCTGCCACTGACCAATCAGTGGGGACCATGACCCTAAGACAGCGTACCTGGAAAACTGATGAATATTCTGCAGAAATCCTCCCTTGAGACGTCCCTGCCTGCAAGAGAGAGAGAAAAGCTTTAAGACAACGGACCCAGCGCTCCTACACACTCTCGGAGGAGTAGCCGGTGCCATTCCCTTTTCCCTCTTCTTTCTTTTCTTCTTCCCCCACAGGCATGCATCTCCTAAACTCCAAGGGACCTCAAGGCTTGCAATCAGGGTAGATATGGGTAGCAGCGGCTTATCCCAGGCTAATCCTCTGAACCTGTCTCCAAGGCCCCCTTCTCTCTGACTTTCCAGTGACCCAAGGCAGCCTAGCCTAGGCTCTCCTGTTGCCTCTTCTGTGCCGAGCCCTTCCTTGTTTTACTGTTTCCAGCTTTAATAAATGTACCCTCATAGTCACCTGACTCATGTTGTGAAATCTTTCCTACTCAAAGTCAGGAACCCACACACTGCTGGCTGGCCCGAGGCAGACCCACTCAGGGCCCGGTGCATTGTCTTGTAACAAGCCCAAGGGCACTCACTGACAAAGTGGAAACCTCTTTAATGACAAAGATAAGTGATCAGTCTCATATAGTTCTACTACTGTACTTGCTCCTTTTGAATGTGACATCTGGGAAGATCTAGTAAAGGGCTGTGGTGCCAGAGAAGGGGCTGGCCCCTATATTCCCACTGTGGCCTCGGTGTTCCCACTGGTCTCTGAAGTGGAGTAGCTGGTCTCATGTGCTACCCGGCTGGAACCACTGCATGGCATAAAAGTGGGCTTTAGGTTTTCAACAAAAAGTGAATGACAATCTTTAAAATCAACACGACATGCAAGAGTTGAGCTTATTATACTCAGAAGGTCTGTTGAACATGTTTTGGGGGAAACATGAACCCACATATCTCTTTTTCAGGCTAGGTTGAGGTGGTAGAGGACCTCATTTAGAATTCAAGAATGAGGAATGTAGCCTTTCTTTTGTAAAATGTACCACAAAGGACATGCAATTCAAAATCCATTAGAAAGGCCCAAGGGTTTGGAAGTTCCAGGGAACAACGTTTTAGAATGCTGTAGTATTTGCCACAGGAAATGTCAATGTCTCCTAGTAGGTGATGGAAATCAGCTGCAGCTTTGGTGTGTATGTAACAGGAGCCTTTGGCAAAGAGGCAAAGCTACATGCATTTTTGATGATCGAACAGGAATGCAATCGCTAGAAATTGCTTCATCAATGTGCAGTGGGTTCCCTTGGGCTGAAAAGCGGGGCGGGGGAGTGGGGAAGAATCCCTCGAGAGGACTGGTTTACATCTCCAGGAATTCCTTCAAGGTCACTCATACCTAACAATCACATGGTATGTTTTAGTTCTGAACAAGATATGAAAATATGCAAAGAAAAGTACAGGGACTATTTTAGCCACAAAAGAAGAATTAAACATTTAACTCATCATTTGTAACCCCCAAAGCAGAGGCAGCCCAAATATCCACTGACAAGTTGATAGATAAATAAAATGTAGTAATACATATAATGAAATATTATTCAGCCTGAAAAAGGAAGGAAATTCTGACACGTGCTACAACTTGGATGAGCCTTGTACAGTATGCTAAGTGAGATTAAGTAGTTGTCAAGGTTATAAGATTATTATCTCCTGAAGGACATTATACTAAGCCAGTCACCAAAAGGCAAGTATTGTATGATTCCACTTATATGAGGTGTGTAGAGTATTCGTATTCATAAAGACGGAAGTAGAACGGTGGCTCCCATGGACTGGGTGGGATGGGGGCAGAAAAGAGAATTGTTTAATGAGTACAGAGTTTCAGAGTTCAGAGTTTTGCAAAATGAGAAAGTTCTAGAGAGTGGTTGCATGACAATGTGAATACACTTAACACGACTGAACTATACACTTAGAAAGGGTTAAGATACTAAATTTTATGTTATCTGTATTTTACCACAATTAAAAATAAAAAATAAAACAAAAAATTAACTCATCAAATCTGAAATGAGCAATTAGGATCACAATAACTTGTTTCTATGGTAAAGGAAAGGGCCTCTTACCGTGTCTTTGTAGTTCCCTGTCTCAAACCACTTAAGTTCAATTACATTGTGAACTGCATTTGATTCCTCTAAATATCCTCTCCTAAGAACTTTTCTATAAAAATTGTTCTACTTGAATGAAGGTCTGCGCAGAAGTTCTCTTGGTCCTGGCACCACACAGAGGGCAAATTCAGTAATGAAAACCTAGTGGGTATTTCCCATCAGTAATCATCTCAGCTTTCTTGACAAATTGAAACTTCTTTGTTTGCAACTTCACACTGCAATCTCTCTCTCTCTCCCCCCCCCTTTCTCCCCCCACCTTCTCCCCACCCCCCTCCTTGAGCTGCTGGTCAACCAGTTAGCCTTAAGTTATACTAGGGCCCTACTCATTTCTCCTACTTACTGTCACATACCTGCCAAGTGTTTTTGTAAATCACGTCATGGGCCACAAGTGCAATTGGGTGAGAGTATGGGGTGGTCAGCACCAATTAGGCAATGCCAACCATAGGGGCTCAGAAAATATTTGTTACACTAATGACTTAAGGCATGAATGAGGCTTAAGGATGAATCTCACTCCCCCATGAAGGACAGGTGGTAACACTGGCCTATAAAATCCTATAGCATCCTCATAATTGACCATGTAGTAGCAGTTTTACTTATGGAACAGAATGCACATGGGCCTAGTTGAGGATGAAACTCTCAAACATGAAGACCCCACACCCAAAATGACCCATTGTCAACAACTCCTTACTGGCCTTTCTGGTCCTGTCTTCTCCTAGCATCAGTGCCAAACAGCTTCAAGCACTTCTGCCAGTTGGTGTTCATTTCAGAGTCATTGGAAAGCAGTGAGTTCTCGTCTTTCTGAGAAGAGCACGGCATTGGGTAGGGTTAGGGAGATGTCTCGGCCCTCTACCCATGTTTAAATTGGGGCTCAACACTGGTTAAAGTGAACGCCTTCAAGATTTTAAGGGAAGGAAGTCTTTTATTTATCTTATTTTTAATTTTTTAGTGTGTGTATATATATATATAGTCCTCACCTGGGGAAATGTTTTTATTGCTTTTAGAGAGAGAGGAAGGGGTGGGGTGGGGGAGAGAGAGATGTGAGAGAGAAATGTCAGTCTGTTGCCTCCCACACATGCCTTGACCAGGGATCAAACCTGCAAGCTAGGTATGTGCCCTGACCAGGAATTGAACCTGCAACCTTTTGGTATACAGGACGATGCTCAACCAATCGAACCACCTGGCCAGGGCAGGAAGGAAGTCTTTCTAAAGAGAAGCTAGATTGTTCTCTTCACAAGGATTTATATTAGTTACCTGAGTCTGCTGTAATAAATCACCCTAAATAGTGTGCCTTCAAATAACAGAAACTTCATCTGCTTTAGTTCTGGGGGCCAGAAGTCTGAAATCGGATGTTGGCAGAACTGCATTCCCTCCGAAGCCTCTGCAGGTGCATCTTCCAGCCTCTTCCAGCTCCCGGGGCTCCAGGTGTTCTTTGGCTCCGGGCGCAGCATCCAGTCTCTTCCTCTGTCTTCACCCCTATGTGTGTGTGTGAATCTCTCGAACCTACCTCCGCTTTTTTCTTATAAAAACACTTGTCATTGGATTTAGGGGCAAGCCAAATCCAGGATAATCCGATCATGAGATCCTTAATTATATCTGCAAAAATCTTTCTTCTAAATAAGATCACATCCACAAGTTCTGGCGCTTAGAACTTGGGTGTATGTCTTTCAGAAAGCCACTATTCAACCCACTGAGGGTGGAATCTTTTAGCTGAGATCTGGAGCAGTGTTGGCTAGGTCCTGCTCTGCGCTTCTCTCTTCTCCCAGGCCTCCCAGCCTAGGCCCAGGATCCCAGGAACCACGTCTCATCTCCCCCTGCCAACCCCGCCCCACTCCTCTCCCCCCTCCTGTCCTCTGCCCTCCGAGCAGAGCAGAAAATGCCCTTTTACACTCATGTGCCTGCAGAAGTGAAACATTTTGTCAAGGTCATCCAACAAATTAGCAGAGGCAGGTCGGAGCTCAGAGTTCCAGATTTCTAATCCAATGTCCTTTCTGAAACAGTTATTTTAAAACCGTCTTGCCGTGGCTGCAAAGCACTGGGAGCAGAGCTTTTGGATTGGAACATTAAGCTTCCTGCATTCCTGGCAGCCTCTACGGGCTGTTTCCAAAGAAACTTATCAGCCTGTCAACATTCTCACCAGCCCCTCTTACCTTCCCAGCGTCGGAGGCACGACAGAGTGCAGACAACGCGCTTCTCACAGCCTCCTCAGCCAATTGCTATCTAGGCAATTTTTCATGTCTCATGTCCAAGGCGTATGGTGGCAGCAACTTTCAGGCAGCTGTGCCATGCTCTACTTCTGCGAACGATGCTGTCAATTTTTATTTTAACCCTCCTTTATTCACAGTTTGATTTCATTTACGATTGGCCTCACTTCCTGTTCAAATGCCAGGCCTGCGGCCCCACACTAACTGGCAGAACTATCCAGTCGTCACTCCAAAGAAAGAACTCGGCCCTCAGACTCTTGCAGAGGAGTCTGGCTTCTGGGTTAATGCAACCTTCGCGAGCAGCTCCCAGTCCTAACGCAGCAGTCCAGAGAGAGTGACAAGGAGTTCCAACTCCGCTTTCTGTTGCTTGGAACTCACTGGCTTGGAGATTGTTTTTTTTTCTTTTTTTATGTTTTATTTTTGTTTTTGTTTTTTTTCAAAATAAATTAAATACTTTTAATTTTTAAAAATTTATTGATTATGCTATTACAGTTGTCCCATTTTCCTCACTTTCTTTCCCTCTACCTCCCCATTCCCCACCCTTTAGTTTTTGTCCATAGGTCATACGTATAAGTTCTTTGTCTTCTACATTTCCTATACTGTTCTTAACCTCCCCGTGTCTGTTTTCTACTTACCGTTTATGCTACTTATTCTCTGCACCTTTCCCCACTCTCTCCCCCACCACTCCCCTGTTGATATCCCTCCATGCCTTATATAAATCCCTTTAACATTTCATATAATAAAGGCTGCGTGATGATGAACTCCTTGAACTTGAGCTTATCTGAGAAGCACTTTATCTGCTTCCATTCTAAATGATAGCTTTGCTGGGTAGAGTATTCTTGGATGTAGGTCCTTGCCTTTCATGACTTGGAATACTTCTCTCCAGCCCCTTCTTGCCTAAAAGTTCTCTTTTGAGAAATCAGCTGACAGTCTTATGGGAATTCCTTTGTAGGTAACTGTCTCCTTTTCTCTTGCTGCTTCTAAGATTCTCTCCTTATTTTTAATCTTGGATAATGTAATTATGATGTGCCTTGGTGTGTTCCTCTTTGGGTCCCACTTCTTTGGGACTCTCTGAGCTTCCTGGACTTCCTGAAAATCTATTTCCTTCGCCAGCTTGGGGAAGTTCTCCTTCATTATCTGTTCAAATAAGTTTTCAATACCTTGGTCTTCCTCTTCTCCTTCTGGTACCCCTATGACTCGGATGTTGGGACGTTTAAAGATGCCCTGGAGGTTCCTAAGCCTTTCCTCAGTTTTTTGAATTCTCGTTTCTTCATTCTTTTCTGGTTGGATGTTTTTTTCTTTCTGCTGGTCCACTCCATTGATTTGAGTCCCAGTTTCCTTCTCATCCCTGTTGGTTCCCTGCAGATTTTCCCTCATTTCTTTTATATTATCCTTCATTTGTTCAAGTAATTGCAACAGTCTTTCTTCGAATCCTGTGAGCATCCTGATTACCAGTGCTTTGAACTGTGCATCTGATAGGTTGGCTATCTCTTCATCACTTAGTTGTATTTTTTCTGGAGCTTTTATGTGTTCTTTCATTTGGGCCATATTTTTTTTTCTCGGTGCACCTGTTACTTTAAGGGGCAGAGCCTTAGGTGTTCACCAGGGCGGGGTAACCCACGTCGTCGTCGTCGTCGTCGTGTTGTGATGCTGTCTGTGGGGGTGGGGTCTGAGAGAACAATGGTGCTTGCTCTGCTCTCTGCACTTCCCCAGTTACCCACAAGTAAGTTGGGCCCTTCTTTGCTGGCTCCGGGGTGAGTGGATGGGCCTGAACAGTTCCAAGTCCCTGTAGGTCTCCCCAATGAACTCTCCTGTGAGACCGGGAGTTCCTCCCACTGCCACCTCTACCCCCACAAGTGTATTCAATTGTTGGTTTGAGGCTTTATTTCCCTGCGTTGGTGGGCCACTCGGTCTGTTCCGCTCCCCAGCTTTTCCTCCCGGTTTATCTGTGGGAGAATGAGGGACCGCCCAGTCCACCAGCCTCAGCTCATTTCGCCAAGTGTGCCTGAAGCGTTTTGGCCAGACGTGCCCACCACGGGCCTCTCCGGGCAGCTGGAGCGCCACTGGTACTGCTCCACAAACCGCGTCTTGCCGACTGCTCTCCACCTGGCTCCGCCCCGCTTACCGGTCTGGATTAACGTGTCTTCTTTAATTCCTTGGTTGTCGGACTTCCACTCAGTTCAGTTTTCTGTCAGATCTGGCTGTTTTTGTTTTTTAAATTGTTGTTTTTCATCTTCTGGTTGTGCAAGGAGGCACAGTGTGTCTACCTATGCCTCCATCTTGGCCAGAAGTCTCTGTTTTTTTTTCTTTCCCTGATCCAGTTCTTTCCCAGATCAGGTTTTTGAGGAGGAGGAATAGATAGACCACATCATAGGTCTCTGAAATGATAGCTCCCTTGAAAAGGTTTTTAAAGGGAGGTGGATCAAGTATTCTGAATCTGGCTTTTGAGTGCTTATGACATCAGAAAATGCTTTCTTTAGTCCCAGATTCATCTCAGGTCAGACATGAAGGCACAAAGTTGATCTTTCAGCAAACTCTAAATAGTAATGCAGTATAGAAAACAGAAATGAGGCCATGGAAACCCATTTCCATTACCATCTCAGCTGGCATCTTGGGGTGACCGGAGGAGCTGCACCATAGCAAGCGAGGGGCAGAATGCGGCTTCTGGGCTGCTGCCAAAGTGAAGACCCTTGAACATAGTTCTTCTTGTCTTGTCTGTATGCTCTGATTTACTTGATGTAAGCCCACAATAAATGTCTGCCTCTTTGTAAAGCTCATTCACAGTTGGTGGTGGGGGGGGGGTTCAGTTTTTTGTTTGTTTGTTTTTAGTCAGAGAGGTTAAAACCTAAGAAAAACAGACGCAAACCTAAGATCAAATTTGAGATCACTGGGAATCCCGGGATTCGGGAATAGTCAGAGGATAAAGTGAGTCTTATCCACACCAGATACCACAGACTATGGACATCCCAGCAGAGGTTGGAACGGAGCAAGTAGGAAATGAAGCTGGCGGTGTATGACAAAAGCAAAAATGACTTTCAGATCTTCTCTCCTCTTAACAGGAGACCAAAAGTCAGAGCATGCTCCCCTACATGTATTCTCATATGCAAATTACACAGGACTTACAGATTCCTGAGGTTTCCCACACTTTGCAAAGTCAACTGCTGTTATCCACTCAAAGTCTTCCCCGGTTTCCCTCACCATTCATTCCGAACCAGCAGTCTCCCCTGGTGCACGTCCATGAATGGGGCTGTGTCCCTCTCCTGAGTTACATGGAAATGGTGAAACTGTGGCTCAGAGGAATTAAGACATTTGCTAAAGGTCACACAGCCAGTACGTCTCAACATCAGGACTCCACACAAGTAATTCCCAATCTAAGGCCAGTGTCTTTTCTCTATTTTGTGGAAGATAAATAAGTATTTTAGGTACATAAAGGTTGATTTGCCAACATGGCATCTACTCGGGGAGACACAACAGGTAACAAGTAAAGAGCTAGAGGAAATCTAGGCTAGAAATGCCAGTTTGAGAGATATTTCTTTGAAAGTTATAAGACTGATGAGAATGCTCAGTGAGAGAATATTGAGGGAAGTGAAAATGCTTGATTCTAAACACAAGAAATTCCCCAGTGTAAGGAGTGAGGCACAAATGTGGGCAAAGAGAGAGAAGGAGCAGCGAGGGGAGTGAGAAGAGAGTGAGGAGAGGCTAGGGCCCTAAGGAAGTTATGGTAGAGTTACAAGAAGGAGGCAGTGGTCAAGAGGATTTATTAGAGATAACAGTTTGTAGGGGAATAAGATCCAAGAAGAGTCTGTTTAAATTAAAGTTAAAGAAGCAATTGACCTTGGAGGCCTTCGGTCTAGATTTGAATATTGAAGTATTTACTTGACTTCCCCAAAGTACCTCAAATCATATGTTCAGTTGTCCTGAACATACATCTTCCTTCCACAGTCTACTCCCCGAGTCTGATGCTTTGTCATGGTTCTTATTTCAGTGACTGTGTCTATTATTTATTCTGTTATCCAAAAGTAGCCCTTGGTAACATCTTTCTCACCTACTGTATACAATCCAACATCTTCCTAGCTGCAAGGAAGGCTGGGAAATTGGCTAGAGTTGGCGTGGGCCAGGGTTTGGCAGATGTTTTTGTAAATGGTCAGGTAGTAAGTATTTGAGGCTTTGGAGGCCATACCTTCTCTGTTGCAGTGACTCAGATCTTTCCTTGGAGTGTGAAAGCAGCCATAGACAAGAGCTAAATGCCTGAACATGTCTATGTTCAATAAAATTTTATTTACAAAACCAGATAGTAGGCTAGATTTGGCCTGGGGTAGTTTTCCAATGTCTGGCTAGACAAAACCTGGCCTACCTCTAAGAGTTGGGCACACTGTACCTAGAAACATAGTCTTGATTCTTTGAGCAAGAAGTCAGAGAGGGCTGGCTATTACTGGTTGGCCATTAATAGTGTCTGCCATGCCTGGTCAGTGACATTCACTTCTCAGGCAGGGGAACTGCCCCTTTCTCCGACTGATTGACAACCGCAAACTGTGGGAGGCCTTGCTGAGTGATGGAAGCTGCGTTTTTGGTTTTTAATAGAGCGCAGTTGCGTGTTCCCCACACCATCCCCCCAGCTATGGCTGGTAGAAGAGTTAGTCCCTGAGCAGTGACTTCGGCAAAGGGACCCACTAATTCTACAAGTCACCAAATTATAAAATTTCTAAACGGATGCTCTGGCTCTTGAAACTTGATGGAAGGAAAAGTAGGATTGAAATAGCTGGTGGGAGCGCTGAGGCCAGAGCACCTGTGTCGGGCTGTATGTTAATTTGTTTGGAAATATTTATCTATGCATGCATAGATGGTGCACTTGATGAGTAACTAGATTTGTGCTGCACTTACATGCTTTTTCTCCGCCTTTAATGCAATCAGTGCACATTATAGAGGCATGAATATGCAAATGTTGAGTAAAGCTTGAATTTTTTAATTAAAAAAGCTAAATCAGGGGAATTATAAGCACCCAATTTAACATTTAAATGCAAAATGAAATGTTCTTCCTTATTCCCTTTCATTGCCATGGATTTTGTTGATATTCAGCATGGAACTTGATTATTTTATGCCTATCTGCTTTAAAGGAGTTGGCTTGGGTTTTGGTGAGATGGAGAGGAGTGGGGTGGGGTGGAGGGAGAGTAGGACTGGGAGGGAAGTGGCGGTGGAAACATGGACTTTCTTCTGTCCTGGTTGGTGTCATTGGCACATGAAGCTCCTTATTGCTTGTGTACTTGTGAAGAGTACCAGCATATAAATACTCAGCTGGGAATTAAATTTCCAAAAGGATGCATTTCCCCACTCAATTTTCTCTTAATTCAGAAAAATTACTTTTAAATTGATGTGACACAGCAGCTTATAACAGTTACATTGTCCTCCCCCAGGAATCAATGCAGGCTTTGCTGTGCTCCCTTTCCAAATCGGTAAACAAATGCCCCTCTTCTCAGACTTCGCTCCTCCCGAAGAGGAAAGTGAGCCTCTGCTGGCTTGGGATTAAAGAATCCACATTGCAATCAGCTGGTTATTTATTAAACACTTCCTCATGTGGGATTCAGCACCATCCATAATTAAATTACAAAGACCCATGCTAGGCTCTTTGGAGTTCAGAATCTTCTATGGTCTAAGCAGCTGGGTGATCTTGGACCAGAGACTGGTCTTGATATTAATAGTAATTATACCTTATAATTATGAAGCAACTTATTCAAAGTACTTCCTCCTGTGTCTCCTTGTTTAATTCGGAAACTACCTCTGGGCCTCAGGAGGAGAAGGGGTCAGGGCATTCCTAAGTCTCTTTTGGAGCTACCACTATGAGTTCTAGAAGGTGGTTAAGTGGGGGAGAAAGGCTAGACTAATGATAATTGCACCAAATTTAACCTTAATTGATATGCTAGTGGAACGAGTAGTAGGAGCCCTAGTGTGCAGTGACAAACAAGTCTTGGTCCATGCCTGCCAGTGAGCTCTCAGAATTTATCAAGCTCTGCACTTAGGTTTCCTGGTTTGGTTTCTCTGCATAAAGAAAATTCCTCCTGCAGTATATCTCATGCCTAGTGCTTTACACTTGTTACTGTCCTCATAGTGCAAGGCATGCAATCTGGAATTCTCCAAAAAAATGTGAAATTCTTCAAAGGCCGAGGCCCTTCCTGAGACAATGGAGAGACAGCAAAGTGTGTAGGCTGTGACTGATCGATGTAATTTCACTTACGTCTATTACTTTGTCTTTCCTGAAATCAGACGGCTGGCAAGATGTTCCTTTGTAACACCCAGTTTAAATTAAATGTTTTTATTTACACCAGCTGAGTAAAATATATATTTTTAAAAATTTTAAATAGTTTTTATTTTTTACTTACAAGTAACAACAGACTCAGAAAAGTTGCAAAGACAAGACAGAGAGCTCATGTACACCCTTCACCCAGTTCGCTCCGGTATTCACACCTTACGCCATTGAAATGCTCTTGTGACACCTCAGAACCCGCCCTGGTGCGCTATATTAACTAAACTCCAGACTTTATTTGGATTTTATAACTCAGTTTAGGGGATCAGTGTCATTGAATCACATAATAGCATGTTAGGGAAGAACTTTAGGATCTACACAGTGCTAACAACTTTTTGTAAACAAGGCAAACACGCGTTTTGGGGAAGCTGAAATCCCACGGGGCCAGCAGCACTGTAGTCACACAGCTCTGTCCAAACAGCTCTGACCAGTGGCCATTTTATTGCTTTTCTTGGTGAGGAAGAACCCTTGCATACGCAGACACACCTTCATGAGACGATGGAATGAAAAGTCCCTTACACTGTCACGTGCAGAAAGATTCAAATTTTCGTGTCCTTTAATCAATGAAAGGGGGAATTCTGCGGCCTGAATCAGTGCAGAATGGATAGGCGAGGTTTATGAAAAGGGTGTAGTGACGGCATCTGTCCAGCTTCAAACACTGCAGCAGCAAACTGAGTCACCCGAGACTTTGGATTGCCTGGGAGTGAGGATTTCATTGGGCCCGTCTGTGTGGATGTGGGCTAATCCCAGGTACATGTAGGGTGGTGTGATCTTGCATGTCAACACAGCAAGGAGCTCAGGAAACACTCTGTCGACATGCATAACCATTAGTCTATCTACAGCTGATGCCTCAGAGCCATCTTATTGAGACTCAGGGCGGCCCGAATACATTTCTCCCTAGCAGTGCAGATGGATACCAGGAAACTGAGCAGATGCATTGTAGCTAATCAGGCAGAGGCACAGCAGGGTAACTAAAAGCTAGGATTCACATGCCTTCATGAACCTTAATTAAAGAGCTTGGTGGCTCCTTTTGTTTTATCTGTTGCCAGGGTTTGGTCTCCTATTGTGATAGCTTTTTTCCTTTTTTCTTTTTTTTTTTTTTCCAGTAACCATCAATTTGCTGTGATAATCTAATGGGGAGAGAGAACAGTATCATGTCTGTGAAAGAGCAGTAATGGTTGTGGCTGCCTAAGAGTTAAGGAGCTGCTTGCTGCTCCTGCAGCTGCAAACCAACGCTTGCAAAAGCCAAGTGCAAGGGAGGCAGAGAGAGGGTGAGGAGGGATCCAGGGTACCCCAGAACTCATCCCGCACTGTCTTATGCAACAGCCAACAGAAACCAAATGTCCTTAAGGGAGAGAACGCTAAATTATTGAGCAGGCTCTTAACAGCAGGCAAGGGGAAAAGGCATCTGCAGATTTGTGTTTCACGCTCCAGTAATAAATACAGTGTTGAGAGAGGAAATCTGTCCTAGCAAATTCATGGGGATGGGGACAGACTCTGCTAACAGTCTCTTCCCTCTTGCAGAGATTTGAGGCAAAGGTTGTTGGCTGGACCCAGCGCACATGTGAGCAGGGAGAGGGAGTGAGGGTGAGGAGAAGATACCTAAGCTCGAAAATAACTAGGCTCCTGTAGTTGAGGGGCTAGCACCGTGGAAGCTCAAGAGACGCTGAAGAAATAACTGGGGGCTGCGGGGAATGTGTGAAAATGTATCTTCACGCGGGCTCTGGATTAAGGGGTGTGTTGCCCCTCAGAGCAAGCTTCTTGGGAGCAGGGACAAGCTCTTACTCGCCTTTCTTGTTCTAGTTCTTTGAGTAGAACCTGGCCCATAGTACTCTGCAAATGAATGTTTCTTGGGCTGAGTTTTGTAGATGCTCCTAAATGACACAATCTCATATTTGTCGCTGAAACACAATGGAAAGAGATATTGTATCCTAACAATTTGCATATAAAGATAGTTGGATATTCTTGGAAAAGGCATGAGATTAGGAAACAAAAGTCCTGGGGTCTATTTGTAGTCTGCCTTTCAAATACAGAGGGTTCTTTGCCAAGATACGTAGTTTCTCTCCAGGCCGGTTTCTCAAGAAGATCCTATTTAAGAGTGACACAGGCTGCTAATGGGCTAGTCAAACCCCTCTAGGCTGTGTTGCACCTTTACATGTTCATCTTCCCTGAACCTAGATAAACTCATACTTTTAGATTGTCTGATTCCCCTCTTTCTCTCATCCCCCAAAGGAATGAACTGCAATTGTGGGGATTAAAAGGACCAGGTTCATCCAGAAATGAAGATATTCAGCGAGATTGGGTAGTTGGCCTATGTATAAGGTCAGCCCTGTTTTAACACCCCCCACTCCCGTGAATTCCCCAATGCTGGCTCTTCAAAGGAACTGTGTTTACTTACTCATCACTAAAAAAACTTTCAATCACAGTGGCTGGAGCCAGCGACCTCATTCACTCAGCTTGCTTGACCTCAGCTCCCTGCTCCTGTCCCCTGGCCCTTAGACCATCTGGCTTCATATTCTGGATCATGATATCGACCTCAGGTCTGCCATGTTTCGGTAGCCCATTGGACATTTCCCGGCATGCTTCTCTATAGAACACAATAGATCCAAGATAGTGCTAAAAATGAGACTTGACATGTGTGAGTTGATGCCTGGTGTTTAGTCAATTACAATTAGTAAGTTATTAAGTCAGGCCAGAAACAGAAGCAGAGATTGTTTTTATGGTAATCTCGAATTGCACAAGAAACCAGCTGACTAACCACGTGGAACATTTATTCAGCTCCCATCTGGAGAAGCCCACCATGTACTTTTTTCTAGTGGAAAAAGACGGAAGGAGAAACCATTTTGTTAACCCCTTTCTCCTTGTTTGCTGTTAGGTTTTTCTTGAAAACAAATATTTTTCAAAAAGGACAAAATGCTTTATTTTCATTAGTTACTTGTGAGCCACAGAGTATGGGGCTCATAAAAGAAAACATTAACCTTGTATATGAGTTAAGATTGGACTAGCTGACAGCACCTTAATTTCCTTTAAATCCTACCCTAAAACATATTTCCTGTTGCTGAATTTTTGACCTACGTTGCAGACCCACGCTGCAGGGTGGAAAGTATGGGTGGAGATTGGCCATTTTGACTGGAGGTGACAGTTGACTGGGTCGGAGGCCCCTTGGATTTGGGAAGCCTTTGGTCTACAGCTCTTGTGTTAATTTCAGTTTATTATACAAATATTTCTGTATTCCCAAACAACTTTAGATTTGCTAAAAAGCACATGAAGCCAAGTTTGGGTTCATGTTTGTTATATTCCTGCTCACACTACCATTTATGTATCTCCGAAGGGCAAATGCTTACTGGTTCTCAGCAGAGGATCTTGGAGGACACAGCCCTGCACACTCTCAGCAGTCCTGTGATGGCATTTCTAACAGGGGTCGGGTTTGTGTTCGTTGTCTACTGGTGACTCAGCATTTGAGGCCAGCTGAGCACAATGAATGTGCTACAGGGCATTTAGAAAATCACCAGAGTTAGGGAATCGATAAAGCCCTTGCATTTTCGTTACTCATCCTTATGATTCAGCCTAAAACAAAAACTGAACCCCAATTGGGTGGGCGCTGACCATCACCCTGGAAGCTCAGGACAAGTACGCAGAATGGAGAGGCCACAGTCATGGTTCACTTCCGACAAGAGTGTTAATGGCAGAGAAAGAAGTTAGAAAGTGAAGGTGACGGGAACAACACAGCCACAAGCAACCATCTTACCACGGTTCTCACCTAAAATAACCTTTCCAGCAGATCGATTTGGGTGCCACCTGCTTCTAGATTACACGTGCTATAGTTTCCCATCTGAAACCCATGTCTACCTGACTCAATTCTTACTAATTCATTGGATCCTTTTGAAAAGGTGGGCCAGTTAGATTTCAGCCACTACACTCTCAGCTAGTGAATGATGTTACTGTCCACTAGTTTAGGCCTCAGGATTCTATCCACAGAATTTTATCAACATAAAGGAGATGGATAAGAAACACGCTCACGGTGTGACTCCCCATAGTCCCCCATCTCCTGCCCTCCTTGACCCATCTCCTGCATGTGCACTTCATTTTCAATGTCCCTGTATGCCTAAAAAATGTAAATGTGGTCATTGAAGTGGGATGAATAGAATGCACACAGGGCACAGGCCCCTGATCCCCTCTTGCCCTTCCAGCTGCCTATTCTTATTCCATGTTTATGCTAATCTACCCCATCCTGACCCACACCCATCCTCTTGGGAAATCAAGACCTCTGAGGCTTACGATGTGACTATGTCCTCAGGGTTGTGATCCCTCGGCTTTTTTCTTTTCTGATTGATTGCAAGTCCTTGCCCTCTTAGCACCAGAGCTGTCTCACTGCCTTTTTATAGATTATTCTAGGATGCTCAGGAGCCCGGGCACCTGTTCTGGGCACCCTCCCTGTGAACCTCTGTACGGATAGCTCAATCCAGCTATTGTCTTCAGCCTTCCCAGTAGCTTTAAGGACAAGCAAACAAACCCATCTGCAAAGTGGTTTGGAAAATTCAGGACAAGGCTGATTAGGGGGAACTTGGCCATGGGGCCAGTGTGGTGTTTGCCTTCCCATTACCCAGCTGCCCCTAATACTTGAGATGCCTTAAATGGTTGTGTAGGAACTTCCCCTTATAATAACTAAATGGTTTCTTTTCCCATTCTTATCTCATGAGCAAAATTACCATTTCTAAACATGTTCTTTATAAATACCTGAAGTCAAGGGTCTCCTAACAGTTTCTGGGCATTTAATAGACTCTCGGGGCAAGCAGTAGCAGGCTGGTTAATTTTTAGAACTGTTTAAGTAGTTGGGGTTCTGAAATGGAAATGAGCTGGCTGCCTCAGGAGGCAGTGTGTTAGCTCCTCAGGCAGAGGAAGTTAAAGCAGAGGGCAGTGAGGACTCGGGGGAGAAGACAGAAATACCTAATGGTCACTGGTGGCAGGTAGCCGCTGAGACAGCCCCAATGACCCTGCCTCTTGGTGCGCATGCCCTGTATAATTTACCCCTCTGAAGTGTGGGATGGACCTAGTGACTTCTAATAAGTAGAAGAAGTGGGATGTCGCTTCTGATATTAGCTCTCAAAAGGATGTGACTTTGGTTTTGTTCACACTTCCTCTCTTGCCTTCTCCTTTGCTTGCTTGGTGAAGTCAGCTGCTGTGTTGTGAGCTGGGATAGAGAGAGACTCACATGGTGCAGAATGTGGCCAACAGCTCATGAGGACTGAGGCCCTCAGTCCAACAGCCCAGGAGGAACTGACTCCTGCCAACACTCTCTTGAGTGGGTGTGGAAGCAGAGCCTTCCCCACTCCAGCCTATAGATGAGCACAGCCCCTGCCAGTATTGCATTGCAGCCTGCAAGAGGCCCTAAAGCAGATGACCAAGGTAAATGGCACCTGCATCCCTGCCCCATAGAAACTCAGATAATACATTTCATTCTTTCAAGCCACAATGTTTTGTAATGATTTGTTATATTGCAGCAGACAATGAATACAGCATGTTGAACAGCTGACTTCTGATATTTCTCCCAGACGTAGGATTTTATGAGTTTTCAGGGGTTAAAAAAATGATATTCAAAGGTATCAACTATGTTGATATCTAAGCGTTCTTTCTTTTTCTTTCTCCTCTCTTCTAATTAAACCCCATAAACTGTTGTGATTATCCGTTGGGATTCACTTTCCCTTGTATTTGGGCTTGTCAGCTGGCTGAAACCTTATTAGGCTAGTTAGAGAGAGTGAACTAATTTAGGCAAGATTCTTTAGAAATCCTAGGAATCCACCAGGAAAAGTCCACCATCTGGTTACTAACGCAGTGTTCTTTGCATGTGAAATACGAGCAATCACAGCTCAAGAAGCCGATGCTGAGGGGCCAACGATTGCTCTGGGTCTGAGCAGTTTTTTCTAGTCTAACCTATTATTTTGACCTTGAGCGCCAGGGCCCATCAGCGCCAGCACTGAGCGAGAGGCTCTGTCAGTCATCTGTTTGAGGAGCTGCCGTAACTGCTTTCTGCATAGATATCTTTGTGCATTAAATGCTACTGGTTCAATAAAAGAATTATAGTGCTTTATTGTGACTTGGGGAAGCTCAGGCAAGGTTTTGCCACTGCAGTTCCAAAGATCTATTACTCTGCCAGACCAGCTCACTGGAGTTAATGTATTAGGATTTCTAGTCTTCATTCCTAGAGAGAGAGAAGAAAGTGACTTGCAAGGGCTTGATGTTGTTAAAAGAAATAAAAAATGTAGTTTGAAATTTAAGCGATTTAAATAAAAGAAAAATCTCAGCACAGTGATCTAAATTGCCCGTCTTTCCTCACCAGGCACATGGGCAGACTTCACTAGGCTTCAGCCATAGTGTACTTTAAACCAGCAAAATGGTCTAGAAGACCATTCCCTAAGGAATTCAATTGTGTGAAAAAACCATCCTGTGCTCTCAGCATATCAAGTACCTAGAATACATTAAGAACAAGCGCAAGTGCTGCTTATGCTTCTAAATAGTGTTCTGATTGTAAATGGTGGCGTGTCAATTATCTTAGGATCTGCTGTCTCTGCGGATGGAGGCGGAGAGGGAACAAGAGCAGCCGAGGGATTGTCACGGGTGGGGAAGTGCGGCTGCCCTTCAGCGCCTCGTCCCAGAGCTGGGGTGCCTCGGACAATTTCAGCCACTGCGTGTGTGCTCAGCATGGTGGTTCTTAGATTCATTTGCACAGATTTTCATTAGAAAGTTTGCGATATATTTCCTGCTGCATACCAAGGGACATAGATCTGAGAAAATGGAGGGAATGGAAACCCAGAGGTAAATCTTTTTGTATTGTGATAAACTACAACATCCAATGTAAAATGGACTGTTTCAGCCACCTTAAAGTGCGCAATTTGGTAGCATTAAGTTCATTCATAATGTTGTATGACAATGACTACCATCCAGTTCAGAACTTTTCATCACCCCAAGAGGAAACCCCTTGCCCATGAAGTAGGCACTCCCTGTTCCTTCTCCTGTCAGCCCTGGAACCAACAATCTGCTTTCTCTCCCTATGGAGTTGCCTGTTTAGTACATATCATATGAATGGAATCATGTAATAGGCAGCCTTTTGTCTCTGGTTCTATCATATTTCATTCCTTTTAGTGTCTAAATAATATTCCATTGTTGTATTTATCCATCATCAGTTGATGGACACAGTTCAATGTTTTAATAAGAATAACATTAACAAAAAGCATTTTAAGTATATCTGTGACCAATTAATAGATGACTATATCAGTAGTAATGATCCTTTTTAACTAAACCTAAAAAATGGAGTATTTTTCAGCCACCAGCTTACAGGAATAGACTCCTTTTTCTAAAAGCAAAGATTTGTGATTCATCTTTATCTTCTAAAATGCTCCGACCATCAGAAAGGTGTTTGACAGGCGTGATGACCCTGAGAAAGTGGACCTACTGAGTGCTGTCAGTCCCTGCTGTTTTGACGGCTCCCAGCACTGACAGGCGGGAGGTCCTATGGGGAAGAGTTGGTCCCAGGAGCACGAGCGTGGGAGCCTGTGGGGTTCCAGAACGGAGGGCCAGGAGCCCCTGTTTAGGGCATATTTCCGTGCCATTCTGGCTAGAATTTTGTCCATGCTCATGCATGATCCTACTTCAGGCATGCAAATGATCGCCTCCTACTAGAGACATGCTATGGGGTGGGGTCCCTGTCACTCCAGTGTCCCACTTCACTCCCAGTATTGCTTCTGCACCTGGCACCATTGAGCTGGAAGAGTGGGAGGGAGTGTCAGACAGGAGCACCCTCGGGCAGCGTGCCGGGCCGTGGGTCTGAGATGGAGATGCTGGTTCGCTGGTCAGAGGTGCCTCTAGCCCACAGTTAGGTGAGGACAGGGGCTGTTCTGCAGGGTCATCAGAAACTTTATATCGAAACACAAGCTGATTTGGGGGCTTCTGAGGGTAGGCAGGTGTCACAGACTGGGGGATGGAGGCACATTTTGTTCTATAGTTTCCACAGGCCTAGGCCAGTTTTAGTCAAGTCGGCCTTGTATATTGGGAGACTTGCGTTATAGTCTCTCTTCAGGTTACTTCGGAAACACGGCGGTGACGTCAGAGGAGGGGTGAAAAACGCCAGCTGCTTTTTGAACTAGGGCAGTGGGAATACAGGTGTTAGTAATTGCATGATTCTTTTCACTGTCCATAGTTTTCTTAAAAATCATATGTCTCTTCTGATCTTGTAAGAAATTTTTAAAATGTCCTACATAAGCCAAGCAATTACAATTAAAATGGATAATAATAGCTTTTCCTTTTAGGAAAACAGCCCATGCCCTTAATTAGATTCCTGTGTATCCCGCGCAGCATCTGTTTTCATGGCGCTTGCTGAAGAGTTTAAATGAGTGAGATTGAATAATGATGTCCTGTGTCCTCCGCCACTGCAGATCCCAGATGTGCTCCGCCAGTACCACTCCAAGTTCTAGTGTCGGAACCTCTCCCTGACCCACTTCTTCAGTCATGAGGACAAGATCCCAGCTTGGCTCGTGTCTGCAAGCAAACACCATGTGGGTCAAAGTTGAAGTGATTCACGAACCTGAGCATAATTCATCTACCTGATGAGGTAGGATGGTTTTTGAGAAGCTACATTGTCTTTCTAGAAAGGTCATCATGGTACCTTAGTCATGGTAATATGGCACATCCTGGACTAAGCGCATGCATTAAGTATGACCGCAGTGCAAGAGGGCACTTACACAGAGTCTGGAACAGGGTCGGTGCTCAGTGCACGGCCCTTCATTTGGAATGCATTGGAAAAGATTTATGGTGAAGGCCAAGCATATTTTCCAGGTGGAAATAATATGAATGATGAGGGCTTATGCCAGACTTTCTCACACCACCTGCCAAACATCTGTGTTTTTCTTCGGTACATGACCAAAAAGTTTAGGCTGATTCCGTGTGGGTTCTGCATACCCCTCATGGGGGAGCTTCTGGACAGAGGCAGAGAGTTTGGTGAAACACTTTAAAGTGTTTCTAGAGTCCAGTTCTTCATAAAAAAAATCTTAAACCCTTTCAAGCATCTCTGCTTAGTAGGCATCTTCCTGTTTGAACATCTTCACCAGACGATCTGACTACTCTTATCTCTGAAGATGAAACACTGGCCTCATTTGTACTTTATGCACAGGAAACTCACCACCTGCCCTTATTCCTCATAATTCTCAATCAGGTCAATTGCATGATGGGTGGATTGCATCAATTATAAATTGTTGGAGGAAAGTTGCTTCTAAGTTTTTTACCGTTTGTATTAGTTTCCTGGGGCCACAGTAACAACGTACCACAAACCGGGTGGCTTAAACAACAGAAATGTATGGTCTCACAGTTCTGGAGGCGGACATCTGAAATGAAGGAGCTGGCCATGCCATGCTCGCTGAAGGCCCTGGGGGAGGAGCGTGCCTTGGCTTCGGTAGACCTTGGTGTTCCTTGGCTTATAAATGCATCACTTCAATCTCTGCCTCTGAAGTCACAGAGTATTGTGAGTTTGTGTCTCCTGTTTTTACAAGGACACGAGTCATATTGGCTGAAGGGCCCATGGTACCCCAGTATGACCTTACTGTAAACTAATGACATCTGCAATGACCCTGTTGCTAAAGTTAGTGACATTCTGAGGTACTGGGTATTAGGATGTCAACATATCTTTTGGAAGGACACAAAGGAACCCATAACACCATTCAATCTATTTTACTATGTCAACAATAAAATTAAAAAAGGAACTCAACCCTCCTGAGTCCCTAGAGAGAAGATGTCTCAAGACGTGTTAACTAGGGAGCAGCGAGGATGTTACCCAGAGTCCTTTTCCCCAGTGGTACTACTGAAGGTTTTACAAAAAGATACAACACTGCTGATTAAATGATTGTACGCTGAGGGTTATGATTTTTTTTTTTTAATTTTTTTTTAGAGAGAGGGGAAGGGAGGGAGAGAGGGAGAGAAACAGCAATGTATGGTTGCCTCTCACATGGCCCTCACGGGGACCTGGCCCGCAACCCAGGCATGTGCCCTGACTGGGAATCAAACCGGGACCGCTTGGTTCCCAGCCCGCGCTCAATCCACTGAGCTACACCAGCCAGGGCTGAGGGTTATGATTTTATTCCCTGTAAGTTCTTATTAGAGTTTCTTTGGTTCAATTTGAGTCGCAATGCTGCTGTGTTTGTCAACCTTCTCAAACTCATATAATGCTGTTTTACTTTATCCTTTATGTGTCCCCATCAGCTAAACCAATTTGATTGAGCTTTGTTTTTGGAATTTTTGTCAATAAACATCAGATCAATTCAATGTGCTTTGCCAGCTACCCATGCCTCTGTATTCTGAAGCCTTCTTCAGAGAGGGACACGCTCCTTCTCTTGCCCTTCAGATCCGCTGCAGTGATATATGCTGCTGGGATTTAGAGTGGTGTGCGCACAGAGCCCGTTGCTCACAGCTCTTCTCTGCAGCTCAACACGATGTTGCATCCCGTGTCTGAGGACAGGCGCTCCTCTACATGTGTAGTTAAGGTTGCTGCTTCGTAAGAGGTAATTAGGGGTAGGAGAGGGAGAGGGGAAGTTGAGCAGGAAGTCGGGGGGAGTGGAGGGGAAGACCACCTTACTGTTCAGGATTATCTGAACGGCTCCTGGAGGTGCCTGGGTTGAGAGACATTGATCACTCCCACATCCCAATTGCCCAAGATGTTTGCCAGGCCATTCTGTGGTAGGATTTCTGGTCTCCGGGTGGATTGGGAAGAGACAGTCCCACATGTGGGTGGCACGGGGACACTGGCAAGTGAGAAGGTCCAGAGACAGACATCATTTGTTTGATGGTTCACACGGAAGCTTTAGGGTGTCACTGATGGTAGCATGTTCACCTCCCTTGTTTGTGAGGTAGAAAACACCACTCCCAGTTGGCTGCAGGCTTATCAATTATTGTCTTCACTATTTACCTTTCTTTCTTAATGAGGCTAGATGGTTTTTAATGGTTATTAAAATGATATCAACATTTTTGGATAATTTTGTGAGTTCATGAGTCAAAGCTGTGGTTATTGAAATAGTTTCAGCAAATACTGGTGAGAGAAAATTTAAAAACAAATTGATCATTACTGCTATAGCTTCACAGTTTTACCTACTCCTGGGAACAACCTTCCTTTCGGAGGACTCTGTAACCACTTGCTATTCTTCTTTCAGTGAAGTCAGTTCTTCGATATAAGGAGAAGGAACAGGAAGAGATGCGATGAGTGAGCAGGAAGGCACTTTCTCTTCTTTGGGAATTCCATTTAAATCCTAGAAGAAAGCATTGCCTAAACTCTTAGGGTCCCTGAAAGAACAAGGAAGTCCACAATAGAAGAATTTGCTATGTTCTTACCATACTTTCCAGCCTTGGAAACAATGCGCACTAGGATGACATGGTGGGTAACTTAGCGCAGCAGAAGCTGCAAAGCCCCAGAATGGATTCCTACGCTTTCCATTGCATTGCTGTGACTGCCACAGGATTCGGAACCCATTGGCACTTCTCATCTAGTAGAAGAAGACTGTGTGAGATAGAACCATGAAATCAGGACTTAGCTGCTGTACTAAAATATAGGAACCAGCTTGTCAAATCTTCTGAAAATGAATGAGAGCAAAATTGTCATAATTGTGGACTCTAAATAAAAATATATGTACATAGGCAGTACAAAAAGCAAGAAATGTTTATTGTATAATATTTAGAACACGCGGAAAAGTCCTAAAAGAAAATAAAACTACTTCTAATTCTACCATATAGTGATAACCATTGGCATTGTGATGTACATCATTCATAAATAGACGTACACTCCCAATTTGAACTGTGTCACTCACGCTGTTTTAAGGGGATTCATGTTTCCACGAGTGGGGAATCATAGCCCTGGACTTTCACACGTGTCAAAGAGCAAGGTCTCTCGTGTGATAAGCACAAGTCGGCATGCGTGGACCCATGTTCATGAAAATAGAATTCCCTGTGGGGGAATCAGGCTAACATTTCTTACAATCTTGCTGTTGCTGAAATCTCTCCCCTCCTTGAGTTTATGCTAATACCTGCCTGGGCTCTTCCTGGCCGTGTTTACGGTTCTGGGTGCCCTTTCAATTGCATATCCCTCGTTTGGTTGTAACTTCCTCAGTTCATCTACCGCCTGGCTTGAATTCACGTTCTTTGTGTGGTTACTGAAGACCATTCTGATGTGAATATACTCTGAGACAGCTAATAAAAGCTGGGGTGAGCTACACGCAGGCCTTTCCCAGAAGATAAGGGGAAGGTCGAGTGGTCCCGGATTTCTTTTCCTGCGTGTCTCTGTGTGAGATTGATTCACGCGTTCAGTCGCAGTCACCACAGATTTTGTGGGCCAAAATCTGTGACACTGTTTCAGAACATTTTTCCCTTAATGATGTTGTTAACATGTTAGTTATTCCATGAACACTGATTTTAAGTGACTACATACTATTTCATCCTATGGATGTGACATAGTTGTTTAACAAATCTTCCAGTTCTTGGGCATTTAGCTTTTCTCCGTTTTTTCACCATGATAAGTAATGCCGCAATCACCATCCTTGTGTGAAACCGCTAGTGTGCACCCTTACAGATCAATTGCTTTGGTGAGTTCTTTTCCTTACTTTTTGCTATTTTCTCACTACATGTGTATTCACTTAGTAATAGCAATTTTAAGTTGTACTTATGTATTATATTATGGAAGACCTTATTTTCTTTGCTCTCTTCCGTGAAGCAGTGTATTTTCTCTTTTAAAAGCACTTCTTAAATCTAAGTAACTAGAATGAACTTAAAATTATTATATTCAACTACAAAACATGCTTGAACATTGGACTCTGTGTCAGTTGGCTTGGGCTACCATAACAAAATACCATAGACTGGTGGTAAACCACTGATATTTATTTTCTCACAGTTATGGAGTCTAGAAGTTTAAAATCAAGGTTCTGGCCAATTCAGATTCTGGTGAGGACTCTCCTCTGGGCTTTCAGACAGCCGCCTTCTCACGTGGCCTGTCCTTGGTGCATGTACACTCATGGGGAGAAAGTGAGCTCTCTTATGTCTCTTGTAAGGACACTAATCTTGTTGGATCAGGGCCCCACCTTATGAACTAATTTAATCTTAAAAACTTCCTTATAGACCCCCACCTCCAAATGCAGTCACACTGGGGGCTAGGACTTCAATATATGAATGAGGAGGGTGGAGTATTCAGTTCATAGCATTCTGACCCCAGCTTCCCAAAATCCACGTCCTTATCACATGCAAAATAACATTCATTTCATTCCAACAGCCCCAGAGTCTTATCGCATTCCAGGAGCAGCACTAACACTGCATAATACGTTGCCGAAAACTTAGTGCCTTACTACAACAAACATTTCCTAGCTCGTTACTTCTGTAGGTCAGGAGTCTAGCTCCAATGCACACAGCTCCATTCTTGAACTCGGAATTCTCCTCTAAGCTCGTGTGCATGCAGTCTGATTTCAGTTCCTTGGAGCTGTAGGACGGATGTTCCTTACTTTCTTGCTGGCTGTCTTCCGTGGCCTCCTCTCAGCTCCTCAGAGCTCCCAAATGTCCTTTGCCACCTGCTGTCCTCACTTCTTTCAGCAGAATCTCCCTCTTTAAGGCTTTCACTTGATTAATTCTGTATCACAAGGATAATCTCCTTTGTTTACCTTAAAATCAACTGATCTGGGACCTAATTGCATCTGCGAAATTACTTTACTGTTGCAATATTCTATTGGCTAGAAGCAAGTCACGGTTTCTGCCCACAGTGAAGGGGAGGGGAAGAACTGAGGTCACCTTAGAGCATGTCTGCACCAACCAATAAAGCTATACCTGATCAATCAATTTTAGATATTACTAAGTACCTTTCTTGACACATAGTGTTTTAGCTCTTATACCTCCCTTCCTTGTCTCTTCTCTACCCTCTCACTTTAGTTATAGCACTTTTTAAAAATATTAAATCCATGTATGAAGCCTTTGTTACTATGTTATGCATCTACCATGTTTTGTAACTGCAGTCTCTTTTGAACATTATTGCCGTTTGTGGGGAATTTTTAAAGATTTTATTTATTTATTTTTAGACAGAGGGGAAGGGAGGGAGAAACAGAGAGAAACATCACTGTGTGGTTGCCTCTCATGTGCCCCCTACTGGGGACCTGGCCCACAACCCAGGCGTGTGCCCTGACTGGGAATCGAACTAGCAGCCCTTTGGTTCCACAGGCCAGTGCTCAATCCATTGAGCTACACCAGCCAGGGCTTCTTCTAACTTCTAATGTTGCTACTGAGATGCCTGCTATAGACTAAATCGTCAAAAATTCATATGTAGATTAAATATAAGATCAAATGAGGTCATCAGAAGAGAAAGAGAGAGAGAGAGAGCTCTCTTTCTCCACATGCACAGAAGAAAGAGGGGTCACAGCAAGAAGGTGGCTGTCTGCAGCCCGGAAGAGAGCTCTCACCAGCACCTGCCATGCCAGCATGCTGATCTTGGACTTTCAGCCTCCAGAACTGTGAGAAGAGAAATTTCTGATGTTTTAGCCACCCAGTCAATGGGCTTTATTGTGGCAGCCCATGCACACTAACCCCGTGCCCGATGCTGCTCTGGCTCCTTTGCACGTGACCTGGGGCCCGTCTCTAGAAGTGCTTGGGCCTGTTCTTTGTTGCCGGTGTTCTGAAACATGATAATGTCTCTTGATGTATGTCATTTAAAACAATTCGCTCAGTTGACATTTTCAACTTGTGGATTCAGCTTTATTACCTCAGTTCTAGAAATGATTTTGTATTATTACAATGTTCTCCCTAATGTTTTCTCTTTCTGGAACTCCTGTTATTTAGGTGTTAGACATTCTCATATAACCCTTCATTTTCTTGCCTTTTCTTCCTATTGTTCGTCTTTATCATTTTTTAAAAAGTCGGCTTTACCTTTCAATTTAATTATTGAATTTACAAGTTGACTCTTGTATTTTTAACTTCCAGGAGCTCTTAAATGCCAATTAATGTAATTATTATTAAATAGAATATTATTCCTGTTTCATAAATCTAGCATTTTGAAGTTTTCTTCTGCCTTCTGCATTGTTTCCTCTGAGGTTTTGGGGGTGGGAGGTTTTCTGTTTGCGGTTTTCACCACTTTGGAGTTTTCCCTCAGAAGAGATTGAGAAGGAGGTCAGGGTCTGCTTGTTTTCCACGCAGAATTCCCAAGACTTTTCTGAGTGTATCTCCTGTCGCATGTGCTCCTCCTTCATACGGAAGCTGACGCCTTCAAAACCTGAGCATTTCTGGATTTCTGACCCACCAAGTGGCTGGTGTCTTAGCGTTGCCACCCCCGCCGCACCTCAGCCTGAACGCACCCTCCTCTGCGGAGTGTTCTCCCTTACTCCGTGTCTTTCTGTCTCTTTCTGTCGGTGTTTCCGCTACGGATGTCTTCAGTCTCATTAAACAGAGACATCGCCTTTCCGCATCCTTCTTGTTTTCGGCGGCTTGAGGGATTATTTTTCAAGAGAAAGGCCCACAGACGTGTCTACTCTGCCATCTTGAGTCCAAGGGCACTCAAGGTCATTTTAGCATGTTCTTCTACTTCCCTGGGGGGAAGGGCCGTCACTTTGAGTCTTGTCGAGATCATGGAACTTAAAGCTAGGACGGGGCCTTTGCACGTCACAAAGGGAGTCACGGACATAGAAGAAAACTGGGAAAACTCAAATCCCATTGAGGATTTTTCAAAACTTCAGAAATCTAATAAATGGTCTATTTGAATTATGGAATTCCCTGTTGGATAACGCCTGTTGCTTGTAACTAGTTTGTCAAAGTTAGATTTCACAGAAACATTATACTTTGATTACAATATTAGAATTCTACAGTGAGACATACCAAGTGATTTGAAGTTCTCTGTCGCACTGAATTTTTGTAAGCCACCCTTGTTCAGCCTTTAGAAACTCAGAAAACTTGGCAGTGCTCTCTGGCCAGGGTGAAGCAGCCTGGGAATAAGCACGTGAGGTTTAAATTGGGGGTGACAGAATGCAGCCACTTTTTAAAAGCTAATAATCAAGGTGAAGGCTCGGGTTCCCCAGTAACCAAGGGCAATGATCCAGGGCTGGGCTTTGGGCTTCTCCAGGGTTCAAAATGGCACTCCGGTCCCCTGCTTTCAAGGGTAGTGGAAGAGTAATATTCCTGAAAAGGCTTAGTTATTTTGTGTTTGCTATTTACTGAACTCAAGAGTTTGGTTTACATTAGCAGGACTTCTGCAAATTGTGTGGAAGGGATTTAAAACGATTCTCCGCTTGTCTGAAAAATGAGCCTGCGCTCCTGGCTCTTTAGAGCTCCTTGTGGGAGCCCTGGTGTAAAATGATATTTCACATGCCTGATTGGAACTGTGAGCCAAGCAACATCTGTATTGTTTTAATAAACATTTTCTTGTAGAACTGAAATTTTCTTCTTCAGCCTTTTTATAGTGCTAAGTAGATTGACTCATCATACGTATGCACCAGTACTTAGAGAAGGACTGTCAACAGATTTAAAATGCGCATTTGTGGAGATGCCGTGGTGATTGCTGTGTAACCGTTTTGGAGCTAGGGTTCTCCACTTGCCTTCCAATCACTGTTTCGTGTTACAGGAATATCCCCGGGGGTTCAGCTTATAGGTGCGTGTGGGCAAGACAGCTTTTTCCTAGAGGCAGACCCTCTGGTATGATTTTAAGCACCCCAAAAATGTCCCTACCTCTCCAAATAGTTTGTTGACAATATTAACCCCCCCCCACACACACACATACACATACACACACACATACACATACACACACACATACACATACACACACACACACATACACACACAAAGGCTTTTACTCTATAGCTAGAGATAAATTCTACCCTTAAATTCAGCGCTCTTGGGAAAGGTAACACCCAGATGTAAATTTCCGAAGGCACAGACTTCCCAGACCTGATTGTGAATCTACCTCTCAACACGTAAGTGACAGAGAGGAGGAGCTGGAGATGTCAATAAAACAGGAGGAAAGGGCTTGGTTAAAAGGAGGATTTTTATAGTGAGACAAGCAATATGATTTGAAAACCACAAACTACTTAGCTGTCAGACTCAATTTTTAGAAGCCCGCAGTCAGAAAGGCTGCAGAAGCTAAGGGAGGCAAACTTTTCCTACTTTTAAATTTTGCTGAGGGCAAAGCCCTGCAGACGGATGAGGGACAGGAAACGCCAGCCATGCATGGTAAAAATGCGGGCGGCCACTGGAGTGTGGTTTCCCAGAATGTCAGGTGAACCCTGAACTCTGCTCCCTCCTGTGTGCCCAGAACATGTGCCTCAGCAAACTCGGACCTGTGGGCCAGACTCCTCGTCTTGACAATGTGGCTCCGATCAGGAAGAAGGCAAGTTACATTGCTAGAAGTATTTGCTCACACCAAGTTTCTAACATTTAGTAAGATAATGTTTTTTTGAAAGGGTGAAAAGGACAAAAAATTCTCAGATTCTTTAAAAGTAAGTAAGGATGGTTGTTCAAAATATTACTTTAAAAGCAGAATCCCAACTTCTTTGTAATCCAGGAGAGAAGATCCTGGGTCATGAGATTCTCCAGCTTCAAAATTTTTGTTAAGAATGCTCCTTGATCTGCAACGGTATTTCTTTACCTATTTGAGGTTTTTGTTTTT
>PVJI01015988.1:0-39537 GCA_004026765.1 Micronycteris hirsuta
TTGCCTTTCAATTCAGACTCCAATTCTTCCTGCTGGGAACACCAGCCTCTGCAAATCAGGCCCCAGGTAAGCACCGACCTCCGGACTGCTGGGGACCAAGGCTCTTCCAACAGACGCGCGCGTCTGCCTTGGCAACTCACACACCCCAATCCAGCTCCCTCCCACGGAACCTGGAGCAAACCGGGAAGCTGCTGCTACTGGATCCGCAGACCACCCGGCTCCCCGTGAGGCCCGAGTGACCCCTTCCCTCTGAAGCAGTCTCCCTACCGGCTGATCTTTCAGTTTTATGCACAGTCCTGGTTTCCAATCTTCCCCCACACCGGAATACAGCTGGGTGATCGCTCTGCTCAGAAAATTGGCCCGATATCCCGCCAGTGGGCCGGAGGATAGCGATCACGCTTCTCCCTTCTCCGCCGCCATCTTTCTTCCTCCCCGTAAAATTTTCTATGTACTTACCAGCGACAAGATGAATAGATCTTACCTAGAACGTGAAATCGACCAGGCTAGCTCTGGCATGCTTTTTTATTTTTCAATATCCATTTTCTAAATACAGCAAAGAATTCCTGAGTAGCAATGGTTAGAGCCATAAAAACTATCATCATTACTTGAAAAAATTGAATCTGCCCCGTTTCGTGCGTTTCGTCGACTCTACTAGCATTCAGGAAACCTGGCTTTATTCAGCTGGCGAGAGCTTCCGCATGCGGAGCACAGGCAGCGGCAAATACAGAAGAGCTAACCGCTCTGAAACCTTACAAAGCAGGTAACCAGCAGGAACAATGGGCATTTAAAGACTGTGTTTGAGTTGCCACATCTTAAATGTCCATTTTCCAGCTTCCAGTACTCCTGGAA
Organism: Micronycteris hirsuta; assembly: GCA_004026765.1. Classification (NCBI taxonomy): domain Eukaryota; kingdom Metazoa; phylum Chordata; class Mammalia; order Chiroptera; family Phyllostomidae; genus Micronycteris; species Micronycteris hirsuta. The sequence continues at coordinate 850 of PVJI01015988.1, forward strand.
TGTGACTCTTACCCCTGACAGGACGGTGCCGGGGTGGAGGCGGGTCTTCCCGTGGGCATTCTGGAGGGCAATGAAATGCTACACAAAACTGCAGAATATTCCATGTGTTGCCCCCACCTCTGCTGCTGGGAGGGGTCATGAAGGGAGGTATATGTGTACAAGGTGGTCCTTTGCTGGAGAGAGTTTCAATTGCACTAAAACCAAACATGAACGTGTGAGTCGTGGGAGAATGTGAAATTATGTGGGAGTTTACTCTGCTTTCTGTAAACCACCCCCTCCTGCCTCCAGACATGCGCCACTCCACCACCTCCCACCCCCCGTCAGTTTAAAACAGCCTTCAGGTCTTCTTTCTCCCCCCTCATCCCTCCTCCCCTCCTTCTTCTCCACCCTCTGGCCCTTCTTCCTCTTACCCATCATCTTCCTCCCCTATCCCTGCCTCCTCTCTCCTCCCTTTCTCCTTCTTTTCCTCTTTTTGTTACTTCTGGGAATCTGCATTTTCCCCTCTAGCTTTCCCAGCATCAATTCTAGAGAAGGAGCCAGGAGCCCATTCAAGTTCTCTATTTTGGGCAGGAATCTGAAGTCATCTGGCGCAGTCACCCAAATGAACCTGAAATAATAAATGTTACTGTCACAGTTAATGAGGGACACAAATATGAACCATAGGCAACACTGCAAATCACCATTTTACTATAAATTCCAGTTCTGAGCCATTGTTTGAAAATAGTACCAGGATACATGTTATTTTAAAATAACCACTTCTATACAGACCATGGGAGAAAGAGTTGGAGAAAATTATGTAGTCACATTCATTTTAAAAATAACAACATTACGAACCATTCACTTATTTTGGTGACAGAAACAGCTACAATTACACTAAAAGGTCTCTAAATTCTTTCATTTTATAGGTGTTTTAACGTGGTAGATACTGCTAGAAATCACCTTTCTCCATACATCCATAAACAGGGCTACCTAATGGATTGGGGTCTGCACGAGATTGCTCACTCCGTCTCTAGCGAATGTCCATGCGGGTGCCCCAGATGTTAGAGGTTTGGATAAAAAGCAGAGGCCCTATGCTTCTAGCCAAATGGGGATATAATACAAACCCTGTGACAAGTGCCACTAAAATCGTAAATCTTCACATTGTCTCGGAAAGGGAAGAGCTCAAGATGGACTTGTACTTCTCAAATCTCCTTCTTAGCACCATATAATCCCTCATCTGTCAATGTGGTGGTGGGCATTCTGCACTCTTGGTTTTTTCATCCTTTATTTGACATGTAAGTGATTTTTAGTAGCCAATACTATTGAGTAAAATGAATGAAACCAGAACTGAAACACACAGGCAGGTGAGAATGGGCTCCAGGTAGCTTCTCTTCACTGCCCAGAATAAACCCCCACCGGTCTCTCAGGCATGCACACTTTCCCTGCGGCGAATATATTCATTATGCAGTTACTGGCTGATTAAAACTAGCATCACAAGACTTTGTTTTTCTATTAAAAAGTGACTTCATAAATTAATACGAGTTAGGTAACTAAAAACACACTTTTCTATTTTTTAATCAGTGAATTATATAAATGTATCCTTGTACATATGTATGCCCAGTTTATTCCTAGAAGATTTTAAGTTGTTTTACACATTTAGAACATTGTAAGAAAAATACAAACCAGGTAGGGACCCACAATGTGTCAACATCAAGGTTAATGAAGATGGCGTGGCCGGATGTTCTCTGAGGCAGAAATCTCTGGGTCTCTAGTTTGTCCCCTCATCTGTCCCAGTGCTGAGAGTAGCACCTGCACAGAGCAGGGGCCCCATGACATCTGTCGAGTAGTGGCTGCGAGCAGACTAGAGCTGGTCATCCTCCACCTTCCCTTCTCTGGACTCCACTTCGCTGACCACATCTCTCACCTCAGGTGGCCTTTCCCCCTCTGTAAGTGACAGCCACGCTCTGGGCCATTGACGCGGAATTTAATTGGGCTCTTTTTCATTGGGAGCACCACGGAATTTTGTTTCATGATGACTAAAATAACTGTGTTCAATATGTTCATGAAATACTTCAAAGAACAAATATTGATTCAAAATTAGCCACAGGGACCAAGTCTTCTGGTGACAGAACGGGAAGATGAGCATGAGCGAGTTGGTTTGAATTCATAGTCCAGAGTTACATGCAAGTTTCAGCAGGCTGAACTTTTATCGTGAAAAGGCTCCTTATATTACACCTACATGCTTTACCAATGCCTACTGATTTCTTAAATTCCTTAAATTTCAAAATGACAAGTTCGTTGTCCTTTCTAAATGAATAAAAACATATATCCAACTGTAATATCCAAGAAAAGAAAATGCTGGACATAAATTAGATGGATGCTTAAAATAGTTTTTAAAATTTCTGCAGAAGGAGCTGGACAGCCCCTCCAGTTCTGTACGGCCTCACAAGTTGGCAGATCCTCGTGCCTGCCTGAGGCCAGTGTCTTCTCTCTGATGTGTTCTTTATTTAAGTTCTTATCAACATTGGCAGCAAGAACTATAAAAACTCTGCCAGTGTGACTGTTTTCATTGACATGACTGATCAGTTCCCAATAGGAAAAAGTTGGGGATATAATTATGGTTAAATGGGCACCAATTTTCTTACCAATAAAACCAGTCCTGAACCGTGCTGGCTCATTGTCTATAAATAGAATTGCATTTTACAGTCAGTCACTCGGTGATCCAACACCCGGTCCACTGACCCTCAGTATGTTGTTCTCAAGATCCTATAATTTTTGATGACTACTTCAGTGCTTTGGTGCCTTCTGTTTCTTAATTTTTTCTGTATCTTGAGGATTCAAAAATTAATCTTTTACCCCCTGCCCGGTAAATCCAGTACTGATTTTTGAAACCTTATAGGTGACTTTATTTAAGAGTTGAACAATTCGTTCACATGAAGAAGTGTGAATGTTGTGTGCATGTTCTCCTGGAACTGTCCTCAGATTCAATTTCTTTTGAGAGCAGCCAAACTCTGGGTTTGGAAAACAGGCCTTGGTATGATTCGTAAGGCAAATTTTATAAGAAAAGTGACAATTTACCTGATTTTCGTTTCCATTGCTCATTCCTCTGTGATTGGTTAATAGACAGACCTTATTCTTGAAGTCTCAGAAAAAGTAACCCTCTGGCAATTGATGTGCTGTTCTGTGTTTTTGGAGGAGGGGACCACACACACAACAGATGCCATTCTTGTATTTGATGCACGTTGCTATGCCTGAAGAGTCATGAAAAGCAACCACGTATCAGAAATAACTTTAATTTAAAAATGGGCTAAATGACCTCTGAAAGCTCAATGAAAGGTTTCTGCTGAATGGGCTGGTGCTCCTTGCGTCCTGGGTAATTTATGTGAGAAATTAGTGTGAATGGTTCACTTTTATGGAGCAGCGCTGCTTGCAGCATGCCTGCAGAAACAACCCTCCCCCAGGCCTCCATCTGTTCTTCAAAGGAGGGCATATGCCGACTCATCGAGCTTGAAAGTCAGCTGATTTATAACTCCTGGAAAGTGCACAGATTGACTGGAAAGGTCGGCCACCACTCTGTGACATGATTTGGTAGCCAGCGGCTCACGGCCATCCACGTTACCAGGCGCCCTAGGGAAAGGAGCAGTGTTGTAAGTTTCAGATCCATGGTCCAGTGAAAACCAGAGGAAAAACAAATCACTCCTACTTTTGAAGTTAAACAGCCCTGCTGCTGAAATGAAGGAGCCTTGGTGGTGCTAAGATGTCACAGCTGAGGTACCGGATTGCCACTCGCTAACCCACAAGACTGGGAGGCCTGCCCTGCCCCCACCCACATGCTGCCACTTCAGGAGTATTGGAGCTCTGATGTTTACACTGAAAATGCGTGTCGCCACCTGCCAGGAGATTCCGAGTGGGGACATACACCGGACTTGGATGACTCCTCTGCATCTGTCTGGAGAGCAAATCTCCAGGTCTGCTCTGGTTAGTGATTAAATGCCTATCTTATCACTTAGCACACACCCCTCTTTACTGAAGCGCCTTGGAGATCACAAGTTCTTTGACAAATGACAAATGAAATCAGATAGTAAAAACAACAAAAAAAAATCAATGTTTGTTTGATGTTTTTATTTAAAGTGGTCAAGATGTCTCCTTACATTTGAGGCTTCTAGGTACTTAGTAAATTTTCAATCCCCTGCAGTGGTATTGAACTTTCTCCTTTTCTTTTAGGCAAAATCTAAACAATATGTTAATGAATAACCATTTCAATTTTAATCAGTATTTAAGACAACAATTTTTGCAAATTATATTTTACTTTTATCCAAAAGGTTATTCTGACCTTAAAAGTTTTATGGAAAACAAATACTGATGGGATGATCAGTTGCATTCGTGTAAAAAACATACATTTTTATCTGTATTATTAAATTTTCATTCATGTGAAATTTATACATGTTTATCTTAGAAGATAAAATATTGACAACCAGAAGGAATAAATAACTCGTGATCGTACCATTCACTGAATGCAGCTGTTAACATTTTCCAAAGTCCTTCTGTCTCATCTTTCCTTTTACATAGTTGAGAGCATAGTGCATATAATACTACTTTTAAAACACTTGTCATTGTGTGATAGAAAAATTGTATGCACTTATTAAATGTTCTGATTTTTTGGAATTTGTAAACAGGTGATTACTATAAAAACTTGGAAAATGGATGAAATTTACACAGAGGACGATATTCATCCCGAGACAACCGCTTTTAGTTCAGTATTGATGTTGCAGGTGCAGCCTGCCTTCTGCATGTAGGTTTTTGTCGAAACTGTGTTTCATATGATGCTTTCTAAGGAACTCAAACATGCGAGGACCAGTTAGGAGAGGAGCTCGATAAGGGACATAGCCGCCACAGGAGAATTAATTATGAGTAGTTTTCCCCATTTAACTGCAGCCACAACAGAAGAGGCGAGAATGGTTTACCGCGTATGTCGAAGTGTTCAGAGGCCATTACAGACGGCCTGTGTGTACAAGGTAGATGCCAATACATGTCTCTGCGCAGCTGTGCGCTGTTCAGCGAGGTCTCACATGGCTTCTCCGCCAGCGTCCGGATGCGACCGTGCCAGCCACTGAAGTGGATTTGTCACTGTGAGCATTTTCGACGTTAAATAGGAAACACATGTGGCAAAAGTATAAACGTGGACAGAAACCACTGGCACAACCATGGCACAAACCTCGGGCCCCAATCTAAGACACACCACAACAAACCGTCCTCCCGAATTTCAGAGATTGTGTTCCAGCCTGAATAAGGGAAAATTCATAAAACTTCCCAGCCTTAAATTTCCATTTCTTCTTAGTTAGATTCATCTCTCTGTATCCATGCATATAGTTGAGCAGTCATATCTATATAAACAGGTACATGGGTTGACTATTTCTGAATTCTTGAATATATTTTTTCAACTTTCCTATATGAACCATGATTTGATCAAAATTAACATGCTTACATTACAACTGTTCCCCTACGAATAAATCTCTGAAGATTTCACATCGTTTAGTCTAACATATAGTTGCTGAGAGATTAAGGCCAGTGTATTTTTTCATTTCTTTGATCTGTTTTTATTTGCTTGCTTATTTTGGCAGTCTGGGTAATTGCACTATTTTTTGTATAATTAAAAGTTGCTTCTATGTACATATTTTTTCTTTTTATCGATTCTTTAATGTAGTGAGCTCATTCTGTCTACTTAATTGAAGCTTTTTCTCAAGTGAGGAAAGTTTTCTTCTGTAATGTCATAGATTATTATTTTTGTCACAATTTTCTACATTCTTTCTTAGAACAAATATGTGTAGACTATAAATATATTTTATTTTATTTCTATTTCTCCCTCAATATTTTTATCTCTTCATATTTTTAAAAAAGCTTGTACTGGAGCTTTCTTATATTTTTTAACTTTTTAGTGTCAATTTTTCTATTACTGCCTCAATTCAAATTTTTTTTCCAGAGCTATGTTTAGTCTTGCAAATATTTATATTGCCAATTCTTCAGTGATATCATTATATACAATAGCTTAAAACTATTGTACAGGCAAGTATTATCATAGAAAGTGTTTCAATTTATTCACCTGTATTTTATAATCTAGATAAGGAAAAATTAAAAATGTAAATGAATCATAATCCCTCAACCCTGAGATAGCCTTTATTAATTTGTTAGTGTTATATTTCAGACCTTTTTTCTATGCACATACAAGTCTGTGTATGTATGCACATTTTAAATTTTAAAAAACACTTTACTCGTACTTTATAACTTTTTTCAATCACAAGTCCTAACCTCTTTCCAAGTCAATGAAAAGGTCATTTTGAGAATCCCTCGAGTGTTTCATAATTTAACCAGTTCCCAACTGTTGGATATTAATGTTTTTATTTAATATTTTGCTATTTAAGCTGTACTATTATCAACGTCATTGTAATCCTTGAGTTTGCCTATTCCTAAAAATCACTGATTTCCGCAGACGTGAATGTAAAGGGTCTTCCTCACTGCCAGGTCTCTAAGATGACATTCCATTTCCTTTTTTGTGCAGGGTGTTTGTGAAACCCACATGTCCTGTAGCCCTTTGGCTTGACCCCAGTCTAGAACTAGCATTTGCCTAGACATAGCGCGTGGGCTTGTGCTTGCCCTCACTTGCTCCTTGGGGAAGGTGAGCTGTTCTCACCAGCTGTGCTCAGGTAGACTGCCCAGCGCCTGGCTGGTGCCGAGTGTCTGGAGTGAACGTGCCCCCCTGGTCCTGTTCTGTTGGCCTGAAAGGAGTTGATCTGTGACTTCTGGTACCGAGACAGATGAAAACCCACAGCCGCTAAGAGGCCCCGTCCTCAGTTCTGTCTCCCTCGGCCCTTTCCCACAGCATCTTGCTTATGGGCCTCCCTGCTTGACAGGATGCAATGCAGTGTGCCGCCAGGGTTCTTTGTCCCTACTTCTTGTTTAGCTCTTTTCTAAGATTTGTCTATGAATGGATGTAGGACAGGGATGTTGATGAGGGGATGTTGATGGGGATGAGAATGGAAGTGAATAGTACTTTCTCTTAAAAAACAACTACTTCTCAGTAGCAGGGTAGTGCCCTGGTCTACTACCCCCTCCCCTAGTCTCCGCGTTTGTTCTGCACCTTATCTGACCAGGTGACAGAGATTGTGGCAGGGGTGCAAAAGCCACCTACTGACTTTTGCATGGGTGGTTCTGGTTGCAAAACATGAGTTCACCATGAATTGTGGTTTTTCCATCCAGTTCTGTTGGCCTTATTTTATGTAAAAATTCCTTTAAGTCTGCCTGTGCATTCATTACTACACCCAGTTTTCAGTTGCATGCTGGGTTTTCCTCTTTCTCTGGATCTCCACAGGTACAATAATTTCGTGGCATGTTGGGCAGTGCTGCCAGCGGCTCTTGTGCACATGCTGTTGTTTTAAATGGCCAAGTCCAATTGAGTGAGTCCACTGTTGGACTGCGCTCCTTCCATTAGAGAGAAGTAATGTGATCTCAGCACCGAGGCGGCGGTGACTCCTCTGCTCACATCCTGAGCACGACGCAGCGCGGGCCCTAAGCCCGGACAGCAAGGGCGCTGATCTCCAGCAGCTGCTCGGCTAGAACAGACGGCTGTTCGAGGAAGACACTGAAAAGGGTCCGAAGAGTCCATGTCAAGTTTGAAAACAAGTCGCTTTCTTTTGCATAAGCCATACATTCTTAATCCTTTATTCAGTATGTGTTAAACATTTGCTACTTTAATGGTCTAATTTGAATAATTTCTGTAGACATATTTTTTAAATTGGGAGACTATAACATTTTTACCAGTTCATATATTTGTATATATTTTAGTGAGTGGTGTTTCTCCTACTTTATTTATTATTACATAAAGAAATAGCGCATTTTACATTGAGGTGATCAATTCACATATGTGTATATATGCATATTACAGCAATCCCCGATGTCAGTGAAACACCGCCAACTCCCAAATCTGCTCTGTGCTTTGACACAGGTTCTAGATTCATGGTTTTGCCCTGGTGTAAATTTTAGAGATTTATTCTATTTAGAGTTCAGTCTGGTTTAAATTGGAAGACTTTTGCTGTCTCTGTTAAATGCAAACTGAACTTTCTCGTTGGAGTCTCCATACTGCGCCTCCTTTTCTCTCATTTCCTCTCTCTTTAATTCACTGTACTTCATTCCAGGTGATTTCCTCAAATCTATCTTATACTTAAATAATTATTAGGTTTAGTCTACTGTCTAACCTGTGTATTTCAGTAAATATCAATTCTAGGATTTATTTTTGTTTCTTTAGAAGATCTATCTATTGTTTTTTCCTAATGCCTTCTTCTTGCTTTATGGTTGTAAACATATTAAAGCATCTTTTACATACATCTATTATCTGTACTACCTGGGGTGTTTAAATCTGCCAATTCTCTCTAGTCTCAGCTATTTTGTTTGGCATTTCCACTTGGAGCTTCCCTTTTTTGGGATGTGCTTTCCTTGGCGTCCCTCCCGCTGTGGGACATGGGATCGTCCCTTCTGCCGGGGACGCAAGGAGGTGTCCCTGTGGCCTCTTTCCGAGTGTGCGTCTCCACAGGTGCAGGCTCCAAGCAGACGTGTAGGTGGACGGGCTCCAGGTTTCTTCCCCCGGCGGCTGCTCACTATGTGAGTTTCCTCGTCTTCCTCAGAGCGTGGAGTGTGCCTCCCTCCTTTTGAGACTGGATACATATTCTTGTCACATTTCCTCCAGCCTTTAGCTCTTTCGATCCTATTGACCAGAGGCCTCTCTGTAGGGCTGTCTCCTCAGTTAGCTTAACATCTTTGCTTAGATGCAGGAAAAAAGAGCTATCCTGAGATACGATCTTACTCCATTGTAAGGTGAATTCTAAAATTTGTCTCTATAAAAAAGTCAGTGAATTAAAATATTCTTTCTATTTCTCATGGAACTCCTTTTATTTAAATGAATATAATCAGCAAATGTGCATCGTATGATTGTGTGTGTGTGTGTGTGTGTGTGTGTGTGTGTGTGTGTGTGTGTCTGTGATTATGTAATCTCTTGCAGACAGTATGATTTGGGTTTGGAAAAGTCACAAGAAAAAGACAAAGATGCAGTGCCAACTCACAATTGTTATTTGTGTATAGTATGCGTGTGTGCATATCCATTTGTGTGCACCCAGACATCTTGCTCCCATTGCTGTCCTGGAGTTAAGGTCTCAAATTTCATTCTCTAAAATTTTACCAGCTAATTAAGGTGCGGGGCTGACCCTACGGAGACCTTTAGATTTTCATTGTTAAAATCTGGTAATAGTGAATCTCTTGAGAAGCATTAATCCATTAATTGAAAAATGCTTTCCATTTGTATTAAACCATATAAAATTTTACTAAACATAAAGTATCTTTTAAAAGTCAACAAAATATAAGATTGGATGGAAGAGAATTGAATTGTTTAATCACCCTTCAATAGAAAGAATCGCTGTAGTTTTATTATTATTTCTATTTTTGCAGAGTTGCGTAGGTAGTGCTGTGTGCGCACACGCACAAAACAGCTCTTTTACGTACCCTTTTCTTTATGTATTTTTAAATGACATATGAGAAGTGCTACTGTATTCGAATGGTAATATTAAAACCACAAGTCAAAAAATATAAAAGTTAGGATTTTTATATTTCTATTTGGGAATTTCTAGCTTACTCTGCCTGTGTGGGTTATACTTTTAACACTTTGTTGTAACTTATTACATTTAATAAACTAACAATGGGACTAGCTTCGAACCTCAAGCAGCAATTTAGCAGATGGTTCATTTCATGAAGAAGAAATTCAGACTTTCACAATGTGACTATACTTACTGTTTGGGAAGTGGAAGAAAAGGTGAAAGGAAAATGTATTGATTAGTTGCAATATTACTAGTAATATTTTTGTCCAGTCAATAATACTAGATTTAGATCAATTTTCAAAAGTAGTGCACTCTATATCTAACGAATACATCTTCTGTGGAACATATTAGCAACGTAGAAAACTTTTTTGTAAGAATTTTGCGTGCTGTTAATGTAAAATGTCACTATTTGGCTACTTGATCACCACTGTTTTTCTCATTGTTTGCTGTCTTGTACTTTATACATCAGAAACCTTTGTGTGCGTAAATCTGCAAACATACCATTTGTGTCTTGCCTCTTAACCTTTACTTGTGGTTTAGTGCCCGTCTCTGGGAAAACCAGAGCACCCCACTTCAGTCTCAACCCCAAATAAGACAGAAATCGGTTCCCCTGTGTCCCCTTGTGAGGCTGGGCTCGGGCCAGACGTTATTTAACTTTCACCAACCAAAGCCCCCGATGTATCACGAATAAACATTCTAAAGCTGATGTTTGAGAACAGTTATTAGCATACTGTATTTTACATTTTACATATTTTGTTTGTTTAATATAGAAGCAATTTGAATTTCATCTGCTCGGGGGCTAAGGGTGAGGATGGTTATCCTAGACATATTTTAAATTTTATCTTCCAGCCTCCTAGCTCTTTGGATAGCTGCTTATTTTTATATTTTCTTGTAGAATGTAGTTTATAATCCTCTTAGGACCAGCTCACTGAATATTACTTACTGCTGATACATAGAATTAGTTTATTTCATTTCTAGTGATCTGATCATATTGAAATTGTGTTTTTATGTATGTGTTGTTTTAACTGTGTCATCTAATGGGTGCCCGTGCAACTTGGTGAGAAGCAGCTATTTATTCAATAGACATTACCTGAAGACCTACTGTGTGCCAGGCACTGTTCTAGACTCTAGAGATGCAGCAATGAGTAGAGTAGACTAATTCTCTGCCTTCATAGAGCTTCCATGGTGGTAGGACAAAACACCCCCCCACACAAAGCAGAACACCCAAACCAGTGAACACGGTGGTGTTACAAAGGAAAAAATAGGATGACAGAGGTAGTCATGCAAGTGCAGGGCACAGTGCTCTGGGCTAGCCAGGGGAGACTCCTTTAGTAATAGTGCATTTAACGTGTTAAGTGCGGCATCAGTCCCCAGGGACTGACAGTGGACTTTTCGTTTGGGCAACATCGGTGCGTGGGACCGGCAGTGTCAAGGTTAAAAAATAAACGTTGTAATTTTAATGAAGTTTTGCATTGGGTGCACCATTGTGTGCCTGTTTATACTCTAACTCAACACCCGTTGAGTGGTTGCCGGCCCGCTGCCTGAACGGAAAGCCCAGCAAAATCAGCTCCGAGCCTAACGTGTTAATCAGAGGTCATTCAGTAATATTCTCTAAATTCATTTTTTAAATAATTGTCTCTACTGGATGCCTCTCACTTTTTAAAATACAGTGATATCCAAAGGGAGAAAGTGTTGAAGAGAAAATACAATGCAAACAACCAAATAAATTCTGTGCTTTCAGGACCTATTAATTACTGAAAATCTGTCAAAGTTATAACCCAACACTAATGCATTAACAAATTATATTTTAATTAAGTTCGTATTCTACTTAAAGACTAATTAAGGGATCCTGAATGACTGTGTTTTCTATATTTCAACATAAATGTTTTATGAGCATATGCAAATACATATCTCCTTTGTGAAAAGTGCTTTTCACATTTTAAATTTAAGGAACCCCAAGTAGCCAAGCAAATACATTTTTTATGTCCTGTTTCTATTTTCTTTTGAAAGTAAAATCATTATCAGTAAAAAGTCTTAGAAAAACAAACAAGAAATGGTGAGACACGCATGAACGGATATGCCTGGGTACAGAAATGTCACATCCCTGTCATCTTTCCGTGGGTCACAGGCGACATGAGCTTCCAGTTCAGCCGAGTCGGGCCTTCGGGGAAGACTGACTTATGTGCTTTTGGGGACACAATCTGATGAATTCACAGCATAATATGCTTTTTCTTTTTCACACAAGTGTATCAAGGTCCCTGCTATGCCATTTACATAATATAATGTTATACATCAGAAATTAGTGGAACTGAACGTAAGGAGATGAAACTGAGTGTGAAACACACGCACCCTTTGTTTCCTCTAAACGTCCGTTCATCCGTCACATGCTGGGCGACCGCAGTTCTCTAGGTGCCGGGGAGGTGGCTGGTGATGGAGGTCTTTGTGCAGTGCGTATGATTAGTCATAGAAAAATGAAGTGAAAAGTAACTTAAAATAATGCAAAATTACCTGTAGTTTGGAAGCCATAAATCAAAATCTCTGCCCCACTGTGAGCCATAAAATTAGTAGAGAAAAAATGTGCTCGAGACATCAATTGGATATCAACATTATTATATCAAAAATCTAAATTTTGTATAATTAATAAATATACATATTTTTGTAATGTATTTTGCTTTATAGAATTCTTTTGTCAGTGTGAAAATGTCCATCTGTTTCTTAATGTAAAACTAATGAGTTTTAAACCAGGTGACATGTAAATATATTATTTTTTAAGGAAAAAATCGTGGAAGATGTAAATGCATAATAACTTGAGCCTACTGTTTAAAGAAAACATGAGCAAGTCCAGATCCTGAGTACCAGAAAGCCGCCATCACCGCTTAAGCTGTGCTTTGGACCTTGGATTCTCTTGGGCTTCTTTTTCATTCTCGCTCACGTAGGCCTGCCCCCGAAGTCCGTGTGGCGTGGATGGCGTGCTGAGATGGGGCTGCTGTGAGCCCTGGCAGAGGAAGGGCGCGGCCTGCTTCCAGCTGCAGGGGCGGCCAACCCTTTGGCGTCTCTGGGCCACAGTAAATGAAGAAGAGCTGTCTTGGGCCACACATTAAATACACAAACACTAATGAAAACTGATGAGCAAAGAAAAGGTTTTAAGTAAATGTGTGACTTTGTGTCAGGCCGCGTGCATAGCCATCCTGGGCCGCGGGTGGGACATCCCATCTGGTGCTTACAGCCAGCAGGTCTCACTGTGGCGAATGGCTTCATCGCTTTCTCTCACCTCCCTGTCCCATCCCCTCTGGTAAGCAGTACCGTCATGTTTTCTGGTTTGCCTGGACAGCTTTTGATGGACTTAAGCTAAAAGCAAAGTGAGACGAGCTCGAACTTGGGTGCCTGGGTGGTTGGGGTTTACAGTTTAGAGTGTGCGAAGGCCCACAGGGCGATGGTGAGCTCCGCTGGGTGGCCAGGCGGGAAATCAGGTGAAGTCACGGCAGGCTGGAAGCTTCCTGTTTCGTCATGACTCTCCCTTCATGTGACTCTGGTCTGTCACCACCCCTTCGCCACCCTCCAACCCCACCTCCAGCTATACTGACTTCCTCCATTTTCCAAGAACATAAGACCAGAGCGGCCCAAGGGTGCTTTCCCCCCAACTCTTGGCCAAGTTCCCTCCTTCAGGCCCGTAGTATGGCACACCGAAGCAGCTGTCCTTGGCCAGCCCCTATGAAATGGCATCTCCCACCCCCGGCCCCAGAGACACGACGCCTCTTCAGATCTCAGTACCATTCCCATCCTGGGCGAAACTGTGCTCCAGGCGGGCATGTGCCTGTGGCGCTCTGTGCCACCCAGCAGCAGCTCCACCGCGTTTCGGACCGGAAGGATGGAGCGATGGCAATCCAGGTGAAAGTGTGAGAGCAGGACTGGGGGAGGGGGTGTAGAGGTCTTGCATTAACACACATGTTACTTATCGAGCATGGACGTGGTTTGGGTGGCTTTCAGGAGGGGGCTGCTGAGGGGAGGAGTTGGGGGGAGAGAGTTAAAGGCCTTAAAACAGCCCTCCTGCCTGCCACTGCCACTGTTTCCCTGTCCTTACTTCTGACATGCTCCGCTCTCCTCCTGATAGTCACGAATTTACTTGTTTGTTCAAGAAACTGTCCTCAATACCTTTGTTGCTGTTACTAGTTCAGTGATCCCTCTGTCTTATTTCTAATCTGCTTTATTTTGTCTTATTCTGTTAGCTGTTGAAACTCACCTGCTCTGTAGTTCATCCCATTAGGACTGCTTGCTCTTCCAAAGTCAATACCATTCATTGCTTGAGCCAAGAAGAGTGCACCTTTTGTGATGCTGCTTGGGGCGCAGTGGCAGGCAGGCGGTGTCTGGAAATTGAGAGAGAAGGAGGCCACTCTTTCAGGCTGACATAGTTACTACTCTTGGTTCCATTTTAGATACGTCTCCATGATTAAAATTGAATGGAGTTTTAGTTTATTCTTATTGATTTTCACTGTTTTATTATACTTTATTCAACAAATACTCGGTGTCTGTGATATGCCAGGCACTGATTAGGTGCCAGACATTCAGCATCTAAATTCTTTTGCCCTAATGGTGCTTGGGTCACTTGATATGATGAAGCCATATTTTTTTTAAAAAGTAGGCATCTTAGATGTCTGAGATTTAACCCAGAATATCACATAATAATAGCCGTGGGCATTAGAAATATCTGATAAATCCATGTTCTGTTTTTTTGATTCAACTTCCTTTCTACCCTAGTAAAGGACAGGTTTTAGAGCAAAGCTATTTAAGAAAAAGAAATTTAATAAATCATTTTAATAACCATAAAATCTAAATAGTCATATCAGTACTCTGACTTACATGGGCTGGTTGCTTCTAAATTTAATTTTTAATAGTTGAATGAAATTGAGCACAATTCTTGCTATATTCGATTAAAAGTGATTTCAATGATCAACATGTGTTAGTAGCATTTCCAAATTCTAAACTACTTTCACCACATCTATTATATTCTTCAGTTTCTGCTGGGATTTGCTGCTTAAAGAAAAGTGGTAACAATGTAGCTGACATTATTCTCATAATTAACATCTGTGAAAGACAAGCTTGTGCATAAATTTCTCTCATAATAGGAGGATGAACATAGACACAGAATGATCATTATGGGCTGTGGTTTTAATATGGAAATATTTTTCTCTCAGGAACTGAACCTCTAGCTTCTGCACATAATAATCCTTTTTATTTTTTTGCTCAAATAAATATAATTCCAAAGAAACTATATTTCAGGCACTAGTTTTCTGTCCTACCCATGAAAATCAGTGATTTGTAACTTTTAACAGCTTTCCAAGTAATAGCTCCACCTATTTTTAAAAAATCATTTTTATATAAATTATAAAATGAAGATGTAGTCAACATCTGAAAGAAGCAGTGACCCATTTTGATTTTTACCCAATTCCTCTTTCTAGAGCTTCCTCAAAGTATTCAGACGCAAGTGCTGGATTTGACAGTTCTCCCCCATGGGCTACTAGTAACGCGTTGAATTTCTCACGATTCCTGAAGAAGGGGCTCTACAGCCTTCCTGTCCCAAGTGCAGGACTAATGAGCTTTCCTTTGTTGCCTGCACAGCACGGCTTTGCCAGCCTGCGAGGCACTTTTGTAAAAGGCAGCTACTACGGTGCCCCGGTAACGGCATTCCCAGTGAGCACCTGGCTCCTCTTTTGGTCTGAGTGGTCGTCTTCTTCTCCTGGCTGCATCTTCCTGGGGAAGAGGGCGGAGCTCTTACCCCGCTTTTGACATCTGGAACTCCTGGATTCCCCCAGCCTCCAGAACCTGTGGGTGACGCCTTTCTGCAACTGGCAAACTTTTGCTCTTCTTTTAAAATATATATTTTTAAAATTTTAGGAAATAATGAAGTTTTTTTCATTATAACAGTTTTATTTTTACTAATGAGTCTTTATAAGTATTGTTACAGTGTTATTGCTGTTCTTTTAAAAATATAAACACATACAGTAAAATACACACAACCTAAACTGTACCATCTTAAGTCCGTTTAACTATACAGTTCAGTGGTGTAGACACGAAACTGGAAAAGCCGGCGTTCGTGCTGCCTGTCACCTACCAGACCCAATAAGCAGGGACAGGGGTTGAATCTTTATGGGCTCTTTATTCAGATGGCCAGTGATCTGAGAGGACAGCAGCTTTGTACCCTAACAGACCGCCCTACATTTCCTTTCCAGCCAGCTGTTTTATAACAGAAAACAAAGTGCGGGGAGGGGTTTGAAATTCAGGGGAAATTAGATTTAAAAAGTCTGTAGCATTCTCGCCCTGGGCGGTCAGCTGTGCCCCAGCTGGTCATCTGTTTCTGCCTGGAGTCAGGGTGGGCTGTACCTACACTTCCTGAAACAGTAGCTTTTCACTGCATTAACTACTAGGCTTACTAATTATTACCTTAAAGTACAATTTTTCCAATCTTGAGTCCCCCATCGGATGGGGGATGGGGGACAATTTTTACATCCCCCTTTTTAGGGGCTTCACTGGACCTGAGCTGAAATTGCTATAAGGCATATAAGCAGGAAGAAAGCCCACAAATGTATATGTTTTACATGGCCTGGGAGCCCTCATAGTGAATGAAGATCCAATGAAATGGTGGCATCTACCTGCTTTCACAGCAAGTTTAATGGAGAGAGAGGCAACTGTGGAAAAGTAGCTAAAGTATGTGGAGACGCTGATGTAAAATATGAATTATTTTAACCGGGGCTGCTTATAGAGAGTTCCTTCAGTCTCAGCTTCTTGTCCTCAATAAGATCGTTAATTTCCTTCTGGTACAGAGAGAACATCTTTCAAACGGGAATCTCATCTCCTGCTCTTAAGGAAAAGAGGGAAAGTCAAAGTGTTGTTCTTACATTTGCTATTTTTCAAATGCCTTTAACTCAAAAGAACCCTATGCCAAAGCAACATATTTCAGGGTGGCATTTGCACTGCCCATCGAGTATCAACTACATTGTGCAGTCAATCTCCAGAACGCTCTCATTTCGAAAAACCAAAACTCTACGTGCGGAAATGTCTGGAAGACACCTGCCCATTCCTCCAGCTCCCCCAGCCCTGGGCAGCCACCATTCTAATTTCTTCTTCTATGAAAAGATCATAATGAATTTTATAAGATATTTAATATATATGTTAAATATGCAGTTAAATTCATTCTGTTATTTATATAAGTATGAGGGAGAAACATACCTTTTCTCTACCTTCGTAGGCTCAGTGACTGAAGAGTGCAAATTAAACTGACAGAAGACAAATTAACAAGAGAAAAGGTTTACTTTATGTGCACAGAGGGGACCTCACAGAAAAGAAGTGAAAACCTCGAAGAGTGTGTTAGATCCCTAGGTTTATATACCATTTTAACAAAGATTGATAAAATGTGGGTTAGGAAACAATCAAAGGAAAGGGGGTCAGAGATGCTGAGCAGGAGGGTGAACGGAGAGCAGGGAACCAGGAGAATTTCCGGCACAGGAGGGTGGGTTAGTGAGGTTTGCTGTGCAGACTCATGGTGTCTCAGGTGACCAGGCATTTTCCTTTTTCTGGTTTGGGAGAGGAAGACACCTTTATAAATGGAAATTTCTTTCACAAAAGAGAAATAAATGTATGCCTTGTTTTCAGGCAGGATGGGGAGAGCAGCAAGTCCCATTTGTGTTTGCTGTTTCTTGCCTTTACCTCTAATGGAATGTTCTGGAGTGGCATATTCTGATATCTTTCATAAGTCATTGGTACAAGGGGCTCTAAATGTTAAAAAATAGGCATTTACTTAATTTAATATACCTACTTGAGATGTTTAGTAGCCATTGAAGGGGGTAAGAAGACTACATTATAAAATGCATGAGATTTCATTAGAAATTAAAGTATCAGGGTAAAAAAAGTGATTTTAAGTCTGATGTAAAACTATCATGCAATGCATAAAGAATGCATGCTTAAAAAGTTATGAAACCTTTAAAAAATAGCGTAAGTTGTTTTAGGCCAGTTAAATTATGTGTGTGCTGTTTTCTAAATATCCTGTTTACTAGCGCTCACACCTATGCACGTAGGCGGATTTGTGTGTGCCTGTGTTGCCAGCAGAAGTGCGCTCTTCCACAGGATTGTGAAGAAGGCATTTATAGACCCACACATGGGAGTTTGTGGTGTGGCAAGATTTATTTGGGTGGAAATAGAAGGCTGCCCCTGTGTCCCATCTCTGCCCCACCATGGAAAAAGTCCAACTGTGTCTTATCAAGGCCAAGACTTTGTCTTGTGTCCAGAGTTTCTGCTTCATATTAAAGCTTCGTCCTGTGGAGCCCACAGGTGGCTGCTCAGGGGTCTCAGGCCCCATCCAGGGAGCTTAGTTGTTCCTGGCTGTGCTGCGGTGTCCAGGCTGGAGGCTGCATTTGGAGTCAGTCCTGTGGTGCAGGCCTGAGTCGCTGCTGGCCCTGCATGGTTACCGTGGAGAGATCACAGGGAATGGATGGGGTGAGCCACCGAGGCTGGTGCTGGGCCTGCCTTCTAACCAGTCTGGGATCCTCTTGTGCCTGCTGCATGGAAGCACCTCCCCCTGCACTGTTTTGACTTCTGTGCCTGTGCTTACCTCCCCCCACCAGCACCCACTCCCCCCAGCAGTCCAGGACCAGAGGCTGCGCTGCTGCCCGCAGGGGGACGGGAGGGGGTCAGTACCCTTGCAGGGATGGTGCTGTGACCCCCCGAGGGGTGTGATGCTGTGTTCCCTCGTGAAACAAGCCGATGCTCCCCGGTCCATTATGCTTAATAAGGTCTCATTCCCTTTGCGCCCTTCTTTTATTAATGCCTAGCCGTCTGCACGAACATTCACATTCGATTTACACTTCTGACAAAGACCTTGTTTCTCACGTCCTTACTGAACCTTGGACCCGTTTGCTTTTTAAGGAAATTGTAATAATGGCGAAAAGCATCCAGCTAGGCCTCAAGAGTTCTGGCCCAGCTATGAGCCTTCTCCTGAAATGCCCCAGAGCCACCGCAGCACCGCACAGGGGAGCTCCACCCCGTCCAGGCCATAGTGCTGGTTCCCATGGTCTGTCACTCAGTGCCGACACACGCCAGAGCAGTGCCTGCCTGTTCAGGGAGTGACGGAGGCATCTCCTGCTCTAACGCTCATCCCAAACTTAATTCTACTGTAATACTTAGCAATACAGTTTGAACCCAAAGGAGTTCTCTTGGTCTATATAACAGATTAAATCTCCTTTATTTTGGTATATTAATTTAAAATAAGCTTAAAAATTACTTAAAGGTATATGCTTATTTCTACTTTTTCTGTATTTCTTGGTATTATTCAGCTTCCACTCAAGGACTTTTGCCAATGATTATTTGGTTTCATTTTTGCACTTCCTTCTATTGTTTGAGGTTTAGAGTAAATTATACAAGTTAAAGCATATCTTTTTTTTTTATTATTCAAGTAAATTTTTCTGATGATAAATATACTTTAGAGAGGGCTTATTTAATAAAACAGTGTTTCATCAGTCATTCCTATCTGATTTAATATGCAAAATATACATGAAATATTACAAAAAAACAACATTAAATTTTATCCTGTTTGTCATTTGTCATCCGTTCATAACTGTTTATCCACTGAAGATACCATGTAATCTGACCTTTCTGCCTACTCTGTGTGCTGCCGGCTGTAAGGCGGTAACAGCAAACGAAGCGCCGCCGCCTGGCCTCCTTGGACCAGACTCCAAGTACGCCCGCATGCATCCTCTAATGTGCGCAAAGATGGACAAAGCACAGAGCAGTAGAGCAAACACCAAGTTAAAAGACTTGCAAATAATTTATTAATCATATGTCTATTTTGTAAATATTTGTTTAATTATCTTAAATAGCCATCTTAAAATATGTTTGATGATACACCTTCACAACCAAGAAAACCAAGGATGCACGAAGTTCTATTGTGGCAGCTAAAAAAAAGAATACTTTCCCTTCCACCTTCTAAATTCTTCTAGCTGGGTTAATAATCAAATCAACAGGGAGAGACTGTCAGGAAGCCAACGTTTTAATGCATGCCTATGGGGAATCTGCATAAGCATGAAAACTCCAAAAGCAGCGAGGTGAAATTGGGTATATATGTCATCGAGGACACCAGAGAGACTAAGGGGGAGGGGTCTGAGATTCCAAAGGAAGGAGGCAGTTCACAGGTTGTTGAGGAAATGCGTATGATCAATACTTTTTGCCAGGGAACCCAGACACCGATGATGAGCCGCTGGGGACTGTCCAGCAAACAGGCTGGTGCTGGGCGGGATCCTGTCCAGCACTAAGGTGGTTATGTTGATGTTCCCTTCCTGAAACAGGCTTTTCCCTCTGAATTTCAGGTGGGAAAAGGGGGAGAGTCATTATTTTTCTTTTCCTGAGTCTTTGTTTCTTAATAACCAGTTTAAAGCAAGTATCCAAAAAGGCAGCTTCAGTTTGTCAAAGCTTCGGTTCCCGAGTTTCTCAGTCTCTGCCACCATCCCTGTCAGACTGTTAAGTGCAGATGTTTGTCGGTGAGGAGAAGAAAATAGGTACAGGTCCTTCCGTCTTATGTTGGACGGATTTCACCAAAAATAACAATTCTCTGCCATTTTTAACTCTTTTAAGGTCGGCAGTTCCAAATTTTAATGAAGATGCCTCATGCTATCTGTGTGAAATGTATTGCTAAAATTCTTCTTTTCAGTAGAAAAACCAGTGACTAAAAATAACATGTACTTTTTCTTCCTCTCTTTGCGTTTGTTTTGGTCAGTTGTCAATCCCACATCCTGATCTGTCTTCTTTTGCTTTGTTGTTTTTAAATACTTTCCTCTCCTAAATCTTGAATTTTGGCATATTTTTGCATTACTTAACGTTTATAATCCTTCATTGTCTGTTCATCTTCTGTTGTTTATCTTAAAAGTGATTTCTTCTGCAGGGTCTGTCCGCTCTTATCATTATTTAGAACGTGAAGCCAAGTCAGCACCGATGGCTCCAGCAGAGCTTGTGTTAGCAAACTACAGGGGTTTCTTGATGCAGACAGGAGTTTGCAGCAAAGAAGGTGAGGGTTTATTTAAGGAAATGGATTGAACACCAATAAAAAAAAAAATTTTTTTTAAAAGGAAATGGTGCCAGACCCGGAGTCACAGGTGAGCTGCTACATCGAGTGGCTTCTAGGGGCTGGATTATATAACGGAAATGTGTTAATCCTGGTGACTAGGGTGAGGGTCATGGCGAAGGTGGTGGTCTCTACTGACTGGCTGGTGCCAGGGCAGGGGCATGGACCACCGCGCCCAGTCCTGCTGCAGCCGCAGTGCTGCTCTGTCTGGCTTTGCGAGGGTGCGATCAGTGGGGCGGTTCTGCTTTTCCAGGCCTGGAGCTGAAGCACAGCCGAGGCCTAGATGTTCTCTCTAGTTGACCGACACTCTGCTTTTGTGGTCAGGAGACCTGAGGCTTTGTTCCTAGGATTATCTGCTGTGGGCCAGAACCTCGCTGTCCTGAGGGCGGATGGTGGAGGGAGAGGGTGTGCATGGGAGGAAGGAGGCGGGGGAGGCGGGGGAGGGGGGGGACGGTGAGGGGGGAGGCCGGGTGCTGGACGAGGCCATTTTGAATCACAAGGAAGTAAAGGGGCAAAGT
The DNA here is from genome assembly GCA_004026765.1 of Micronycteris hirsuta. Lineage (NCBI taxonomy): Eukaryota > Metazoa > Chordata > Mammalia > Chiroptera > Phyllostomidae > Micronycteris > Micronycteris hirsuta. The sequence continues at coordinate 22,089 of PVJI01015988.1, forward strand.
TCATGTTAAAGAAATAAAGTTTCTGTGTGGTCACACTAGAAGCAGAGCCCCTCAGGTTATTATTTTTATCATTTTTTGTACACAGTTTTACCTCTCCCCTGTGTGAGTAGTTCCTTCTGTTTATCAAAGCTGAGAGTCTTTGCCTGCTGTTGTAGAGTCTTAAAGCTAATATGCTCTGCCCTCTAAGAACCCCGTTACTTGGGTCCATAGGAAATGATATAATGAAGGTAAACTGTGGGAAGATCATTTTCATAATGAATACTTGAAAGCAGTCTAAATCTTGACAGATAATAGGTGATTAAATTACAATACGTTCACTTGATAAGATAATTTTGTTGATTTTGAGATATTATAATTGCTAGTTTTGAACTAGCAACATGGTAAAAATATTCATGATATAATGTTGAATTTTAAAAAACTAAAAACTCAATATAAAATGCTATGTTCCAGACTTCAAACTATGGAAAATTAAATCACATGTCAAAACGGTGAGCAAGAATACCCCAGTGTGCAAAATCTATTGTTTCCATGTAATAAGAGAATATTATCTTGAAAAAGCAGAGTTCTGGCTTTTGGTCAAGTTGGCGACGTAGGCAGCCATGGGTCACCTCTTCACACAACCACATCGAAAGTACAACTAAAATATAGAACAACCATCACTCAGGAGCATCAGAAATCTAGTTGAATAGAAGTCTAACAACTATGAAATCGAGTTGAATGGAAGTCTGACAACAATGGAATTGAAGAAACCGCATCCATCCAGACTCGTAGGAGGGATGCAGACGTGGAATGGGCTGGCCCCACACTCACATGGATAAAAACTTGGGAGGGATAGCTCAGGAGCGACGAGTCCCAGTCCCACACCAGGCCCCCAGCCCAGGGTTCCAGTGTCAGGAAGATAAGTCCCCACAACTTCTGGCTGTGAAAACTAGTGGGTATTGAGTCAGTGGAGGAGGCTGCTGGAGCCCCAAGCATTTCCTCTCAGGGAACCCACACACAGACTCACCTACTGAGACTCGCTTCCTCTGAGCTCTAGCACTGGGGTGGCATCTTGAAGGGCACTAGTGGTATGTGGGGAGACACTGAAGTGTCCAGCATCAAGGCAAGCAGAGGCCATTGTCCCTTTGCTGAGCTCTCCGCTCCCCCCACAGAGCTGGTAGGCTGGTGCCATATCTGAGACTCCATCAACCTGGCTGACACTGGGTGGCCCGCCTTGGAGATCCACAGAGGCTCTGCCCCACCTGAGCTGCTTTTCCATAAAAATGGCTGGTCTTGGCTCCTAAATCCTATCAAACAAGCAACAGCTGGCTTCAGTGATCCCTAGAGGTGGCCAGATTACAGTCACAACTTGGCTTCACCTGGGAATCTCCAAGCCCAGCACAAGTAGCAGCCATCTCAGACTGCTTCACAGCTCAGGCAGGGTGCCCTGGGCAAAACACAGGTGGCGGCTGACCTTGGTCTGAACCGCCTGGAAAACTGCACCCAGTGGACAGCTACAGACCATGTTGGAACACCACCATCCTGCCCCTGCACAGCTGATCCTCCACGGAGGGTGGAGGTTGGTGGTCAGTGGCCACAGCCAGTCCTTGAAGCTCACTGGACTGGGTAAATCCCTCCCATTGATCTGCCAACAGCAATCAAGGCTCAACTACAAGACCAGGGTATACTTAGCCCACACAAAGGGCAAACCTCAAATACCCAGCTTGGGTGATAGTAGAGGCTGTGCCACTGGACCCCACAGGACTCCTACTACTTTAGGCCACGCTACCAAGACACACAGAGTCAAAGCAGCTTTACCTAACACACAGAAAGAAACACAGGGAAGCTGTCAAAATGAGACAAAGAAACATGGCCCAAATGAAAGAACAGATCAAAACTCCAGAAAAAGAGCTAAACAAAATAGAGATAAATAATGTAACAGATGCAGAGTTCAAAACACTGGAGTTTAGTGAAGACTTCAATACCATAAAAAGGACCCAGTCAGAAATGAAAGATACACTAATTAAAATAAAGAATAATTTACAGGGAAACAACAGTAGAGTGGATGAAGCTGAGAATCAAATCAATGATTTGGAACACAAGGAAGCAAAAAAAACATGCAGAACAACAAGAAGAAAAAAGAATCCCCCCAAACGAGGATAGTATAAACAGCCTCTGGGACAACTTAAAGAGGTCCAACATTTGCCTCAGAGGGGTGCCAGAAGGAGAAGAGAAAGAGGAAGAAATTGGAACTCTGTCTGAAAAAAAAAGTGAAAGAAAACTTCCCTGATTTGGTGAAGGAAATAGGCAAGTCCAGGAAGTGCAGAGAGTCCCAATTATGATGGATGCCAAGAGGCTCTCTCCAAGGCACATCATTATTAAAAGGCCAAAAGTTAGAGAGAAACTCTTAAAAGCAAGAAAAAAAAAAGTTAGTTACCAGAAGTTTGTTAGGTGGGAGGGAGATGTGGGGGAGAATGGGTGAAGAGGTGAGAGGATTAAGAAGTACAAATAGGTAGTTACAGAACAGCCATGCGGATGTGCAGTGCAGTGTAAGAAATGGAGCAGCTAAAGAACTTATTAGCATGACCCATGGACATGAACAATGGTGGGGGGGTTGCCTGGGGGAGTGGGGGGTGCTGGGTGGAGCAGGGCAAAGGGGGAAAAATCAGGACAATTGTAATAGCATAATCAATTAAACATAATTTTTAAAAAGAGAGTATTATCTTTTAGAAGGAGAAAAGTTTTCATACTTTTAGGTGAAAATCGTAACTTAATTAAAAATAGTTTTTACTATAAAGGTAAAATACATAATACAAAATTTCAAATATGTATATTTTTAGATATTGGATGCATATATTGTCTGTAAAACCCGCTTCAATCAACGTCCACATAACAAAAATTGACTTTTCTCCGTTGTCTCTGAAAGTGTCAGTTGCTGTTGCTTCCCACATTTCTAACCTCAGATCACTGCAAACTCTTTAACCTGTGTGATCCGCTAGCTTCCTTCAAATCATTTCCTTCAATTACCTGTTTACAGTTTAATAGAAAAGTGTTAATTTACCTCCAGCTGCTAAAATGAATTGCCAGTTTGCCTCTTTCGATCCTTGCATTTTAATGTACATGTTATCATATACTTCCTAATGTTTTGTATCCTGGTTTTTACTAAATATCACATTATGATTACTCTCCAGTATCAGTCATGATAAAGTCCCTGTGTTGACATCGGTGTTCTCACAACAGCAGTGCCAAGACTTGGAGAAAGGCGGAGGACATGCATGAGGGAGACACCCTGTGAGGGCAGGGAGGGGCCGAGGAGGAGCGGGAGAGCCTGCAGGCCAGGCGCGGTGTGACCCCGCCAGGAGGAGAGTGGGAAGGAGGGATGTGGAGGGAAGCCCTCGGGCTGCACCGCAGCTCCAAGAGGGGCTGGGCAAGGTGGCCAGGAGTCCTTGAGCCACTGTCACCTGTTGCAGATAAGTCTCTAGGAGGAGGCCTGCTGTACCATTCCTGCCAAGCTCAGGGACAGCCCACGGGAAGCGTGGTCTCTGCTCTGGTGCAGTGATGTGTTTCAGAGTGAGGCGGCTCTTTTCAATGACAGTCACATTTCCTGAGACGCAAGGTCTGAGGAGCCCCTGCTTGTGCCCACCGCATGTCATAGAAATAACTTCTAACGCTGCTTAATAGTCCATTGTAAAGCTATATTGTATTAAATCTAGTTCTCTTGAGTAATTCAGGAATCTAGGAATCTTCCTTTACAACTTTTTCGCCCCACTGCCACCATTCATCCCTCCAGCCATATGAATTCTGTCTTAAATATTTCTTAACTCCTACTTTTATCTTCATCTTCAGTACTAAGACTAATAAAAACTCCACCTCCATCTCTGTCTTCTAGAACCCATGTCCAGTCCGTCCACCTCCAGTCGCTACTCCACCATGTCTTCAGAGTAACTTGGACAAAGACAACCCATGTTCCCAACCATACCCCTCTCGAATCCACCCATGCGCTTTGCGGAGCACAAAGTGACCTCAGTTTTTTTGTAGTGCATCAGTTCATGCCACACTTCCATTGCTGCGCATGCCCCATCCCCCGACCCCCTTTCCGTTTGCACATGAGCCCAGGCCTGGGCATGCTCCCCCTTCTCCTGCAGCGCTCCTTCTCCCCTTGTTCATCAGCAATTTACACAGAGCTCAGACCACAGCTCCAGCGCTGCTGTTCAGGGCTCCTTCCTTGACACCTTCCGATGAAGTCAAAGCCCTTACTATGAGCTGTTGCCGCTCACGGCCCTCATCTTCATAGCCTGTATTGTAGCTGCGGTTCCCACTTATTTTCATAGTCCTCATGGCTGCACTCTGTAGTACTCTGAGGACCCTACTGAATCCTGTGCCATGAGCTCAAGGTCCCACTTGTTTTTGCTCACCAACAGCTTCATTCACCTAGGACAGTGATTAGAACAAAGCAGATATTTGTTGCTGGGTGAAAAATCAGACTTAGTGTGAAGGTGTAAGCTAAGTCGTATGTGCGGGAACAGTTGTGGCTGTGAGAGTGGATGTGGTCCCCAAGGTAGGAAGAGGAGAGGAGGAAAACCGTACGAGGGGCACACCTGCCTCCTGTGTCAGTTAGGGATGTTAGAGCACTTTTGGAGGTGCGGGTGTGCCAGCACCGGCATGCATCTGAGGAATCACAAGTGGTTCCGAGTCACTCGAACTAAGGGGATGCTTTACAAAGGGACAGAAGATGAGGGTAGAGGGGAAGAGAAACCTGACCAGGAAATAATTTATGTACAAATTAATTTGGACTCTACAAAAGCTAGTGGGAAGTACTGAAAGGTGTTAAGGAGAGAGACCTGAGCGGATGTGTCCGTTAGAAGGATCATCCAGTCAGTCTGAGGAGACCAACTGAAGCCATGAGGTCCCTGAGGGTACTTCTCAGTAATCCAGGTGGGATGGAGGACAGCTTGGGCTGCTGACATGGTGGCAACAGTGACACTGGGAAGGGAATGAGGGTGCAGATGAGGCCATTAGGGGTTAGAACCTGAAGCACTGGGTTAACCACTGTGCCAAGTGTGCAAGCTGCTGCTGGGCATGAGCCCCTTGGGCAATCGGTCAAATTTCCACCTTCCCCGTGAGCAGCAAAGGAACCCCCACTTCCCAGACAGCACCAGCAGTGACATACAATGACATCGTTGCCTTTCATCGAAAAGTGTCCTCGAGCTTTGGGGACTATCGAGTCAGGAAGGGGAAAGAGGACACACACTGGGCCAGCAGCTCAGTAGAACCAGGCCTGGGGCCTGTGATGCCCGTGAGCATGGTGCGGGGTGGGGCTCAGGCTCACCCGGGCGCTGTCACAGACGGCTGGTGCGCCCCTTCGGGCGGAGGTGCCTCTTCTCCGAATCCGCCAAGGTGCACTTGTGTAAGGACTTTGCCCGGCAGCAGGATGGAAGAAAACCTCTGGGAATGTACCTAGACTGTTCTCTTGCCATCTTTCAAATCCGGGTAGCTGTCTTTATTCTTTCAAAGGCTTCCGTAAGCCAAATTTTATGAAGAAGAGTGGGAATTTTGAAAGGAACTTAACTTCATTCTCTGTGACTTGACTTAGGAGTCATGGATGGTAGTTATGCTGCCTTAGTGTATTTAAGGCTTCTTTTCTGTCAAATCAGTTGGATCATATTTGCTTACTAAATATATTCTGTGTGTCAGACAGTAGACTAGGTGCTGAGTGCAGATACTTCACATGAAATGATCTTTGCCCTCTGAAGTTCAGTGACTTTGGGAAAAGAACCCACATGTGTTAATAATAATAACAATAATAACGATAACGCACATTTGTTAAAGAGGTATAAAAATTCAAGTGCTATGGAAAGACAGAGAGAGCAACTCTGGGGAAATTAAGTTGATGCTAAGGGAGAACTAGAGGTTTGTCAAGAGAAACACAGGAGAGGGGCTGGGGAGGGAGCCCAAGCTGGGGGCAGTGCTGACAGAGATGCTCAGAGTATCCAAGAAACTGGCCTCGCTGGAGAACACGTGAGCAACTGAGCACACCGGGAAAAGAGTGAAGGGGCTAGAAAGGGGCCCCTTAGGCGAGTTCTTAGGCTTCAGTTTAATAACAACACACAGGCATCGGGATATCAACTCACCCAGACGTGCACGCGCACGAGGAGGCAGGGCCATGGGAGGGAGAAGACAACAGGAAACGGTGAATCAGTTCAGTGGAAAGCTCCGTCACCCCAGTCAGTTCCCAGTTCTGTCTGTTTATGTTGGGCGTGTGTCCCTGTGTCCCTGGCGGGGAGCCCACCACCAGATGCTGCGCCCCCAGGGTAGGGAGTGAGAGCCCTTGCTGACATCAGCTGTCTCAGGCGGCCTGCGCAGGCGCTTTCTGCCTGTATCAGGAGGGCCTGATCATACACAGTTCCTCTCTTTGTTTATCAATTTGTAGGTTACTCTTCCTGAATTGCTCAATGTATTCACTTTTGTCATTTTTCTAAAATTGCAGAGATTATTGAAAACCACAGTTTAGTATCTGCAATGATTAAAACAATTGCAGAAGTCTAGAATGGTAATTTATGTGTTAGATTATTAAAATACCTAAATAATTAAGATTGACCTAAAATATATCAGAGGACAAAGTCATGCTTTCTGTTTACGCTATTAAATAGTAGCTGATCAGTATTCTTTGAAAGAAATAGAGCAATAAACATATAAAATTATATTACCAGGTATGAAACCTTTGGAAAGTTATTTAACCTTTCTCTATGCCTCAGTTTCCTTATCTCTATATACATGTCTACCTCATAAAGTTGTTGTTTTCTGTAAGGATTAAATGAGATAATACATCTTGAAGTTAGAACACTATTTGATTCATGGTTAGTGGTACGTAGAAATATCAACAATTATTTTATTGATATTTGTAGTAGTATATCATTGTATGTTTAAATTCACTAACATATTCTATGATCAAAAGTAGAAGGAACTAGCCCTGGCCAGTGTGGCTCTGTTGGTTGAGCATCGTTCCATAACCAAAGGGTTGCAGGTTTGAGTCCCAGTCAGGGCACACGCCTAGGTTGTGGGTTCAGTCTCGGTCAGTGTGCACATGGGAGGCAACCAATCAATGCTTCTGTCTCACAGTGATGTTTCTTTCTCTAAAAGAAATGAAAACAATGTCCTCAGATGAGGATTCAAAAATAACTTGATTAAGAAAACGAAGAAGGAAATATATTATTATACTTTTTAAATGTTATCTCCCAGGTATTTTGTCTTAAACTATAGTGACTTATTTTGTATTTGCATTATGTATTTGGTGCTCACTAATTTGTGAATTCCTGGAGTTAGGGGATCATTTCTTTTCTGGTTTAAAAAACAATTGGATGACTTTTATTGTATCATTCGTTGTTTACTTTCTTGACCTTATCCAGTGCCTTTCACACTACAAGCATTCAGTAAGTGTTTGCAGAATTGAATTATGTAAAAGCTCACCTTTTCTTATCTGTGAAAGCCCGTGAGTGGCTAATAGTCTATTAAGTTGGTAACAGGAACATCTACCTGCATAGTTCCACAAAACAATAACATCTGTAATGTTTGCTTAACCAGTGGAATTGAAAGATGTTTTGAATTTGCTCCAGGAATTGGAGGTCCGTGTGACCCCTGGATAAATGCCAAAAACGCCGTCTGACGCATGCTGAGACATTGTAGCAAAGGGACTACAAAGCAAGTATTACAGGTCCTACATTAATTTGGGGTGGGGGTTGAGACTGGCTTCGTTTTTCGCAAGAGAGAAATGAAAACAACTGTTCTTTGTGTGTGCCGTTTCAACGCCATTTGCTTTGCTCAGTAGTGTCACTGGCATTAATTGCCCCGAATACAGGAGAGCATGACTGAAAAGCCACTGGACCGCTGGTCACACGTAAAGGCTCTTGTCTTGACTAGGACAGTCTGAGCTTCGTATGAACTGTATGTCATGCGGACTGCACACGAACAAGCCTCAGACACGTTTGAAAGGCCCCACTCCGTGGCTGGTTTTTAGTGGGCCCTCCTCTTCAGTCCTCTGCTGTGACTTGTCATCAAATCCTGACTGGGTTGTCCCTCTGGAGCTCGTTGATACGCAGGAGGCCTGGTTGCCCTTACCCTGGTATCCCGACATGCTTCCCGGAGAGTGTCGTCACTCCATGGCTGGGTCCTGGATATTGGAGGTGGGCCGCAGCCAGCTGACCATGGCTGGTGCTGACAGTGAAATCCTAGGAACAGACCGTTCTTGACTCAGTCCTGTGAGTGCTGACCACGACCGACTCATCCGTTCCCGCCCTGCTCTTGGAGCTATGTGATCTTGGGCAAGTTATTGGAACTTCCTTGGTTTCTGTTTACTCCTTTGTAAGTTGGGCACAAGTGTGACACAGTGTCAACACCTAGTCGGGCTGTTGTCAGGATTCAGTGAAAGGAGGCATGTGTAACACTTGTCGCCCTGCCCGGCATGCCTGAAGAGCATGTTAGCTGGTGATCCCACTGTGGTCGTGATTTATAGCACTGAAGAAGCGATCACGGGTATTCGCCTCAGGGTCCTTCCTAATTAGACCAATTCCTAATGTCTTCTTTTTGCTTTGCAAAGGTATGGGAGTATGGTATATTTGTTTCTAAGCACTTATTGCATGCATCTGTTTTAAATCATTATTATTTTAGAAAAAAAATGGAAAAAGAAGAAAAGCAGGGTGATTTGAGTAACCAAAGGCTGACAGCTGCAGGAGGTGGGTAGCTGGGGGGTTGGGGTACTGTGTGAAAAAAAGAGAGAAAGAACTCATGACATGGAGCACAGGGTGGTGACCTCGCAGGGGCGGGGTAGGGGCGGGGAGAGGGTGGGAGGAGGTGGAGGAGGTGGGTTTGGGGGGGGATAAATGGTGCCAGACAGAGACTTGACTCAGGGTGGTGAGCACACAGTACAGCATTACAGATGACTTGTTGCAGAATGGTACCCTGAAATCTGTATAATTTTGTTAACCAGTGTCACCCCAGTCAATTCAATAAAAAGGAAAAAAAAGGAAAAAGTAAATAAATAAAATGGATTTAAAAATAAAATAACCCTAAGTATTTTCAGGAACTACTACAAAGGACACCTGGACAAAACCAAGGGGATGGGTGGAAGCAAGGGAGAGAGGTGGGGTTGGATGGGGTGGGGAGGAGGGGAAGGGAGAAAATGTAGACAACTGTAATTGAAGAATAATAAAGTAATAAAAAATAAAATAAAAATAACCCCAAAATATCAGTGAAGCAAGGCCCCAAGAAAATACCCTCCGGCCAACATGGCTGTGATGAGCACAGTTGCGATTGGGGAGAATGGAGGAAAGCAGGCCAGCAGGCTGCAGTGCGCCTGAGCCATCACACCCCATCCCCACACCTTTGGCAATGTTTCCTGCTGCTAGCCATGCTTCAGTAGCCCTTTAGCCCAGTCATTGTCACAGAGTGGACACCTGGTAAGAGGTAGATGGTTTCCAGTCTTCCTTGGGCCCTAGGGACAGACAGTACCGACTGGTTGTGGCCCGTTTTCTCAGGGAGTCCTGGTTCTGCCACAGGTCCTCCTCCACAGCATTCTGGGCCGCCTCCACCTCATCTGGAGGGCGATTTGCCTTGTCCAGTTCCAAAACGGTGGCTTTACATGGCAGTCGCAGTGCTGGCTCACACTGACCCACCTAGTACTTTAATAGACCAGCTTTAACTGGCTGCGCCATCTCAGCAAAGTCAGCTCCGCAGGATGGAAACCTGCAGATTATCAGAGAGTGGCAGGTGTCACGCTGCAGCCCTCGGGCACCGCGTGGTGGCACAGTGATGAGGAACATAAACAAGCACTTTATTAAGTCTGTGTCATGTTTCAGAAAAAAGTCTCTGCACAAAAACGGCAAAGGCTTTGAAGAACTGACGTCTTCTGTAGGCGCCACACCGCACCTTTAACACCTTATTAGTTTAAGTGATTACCTGATTTAGCTTCATTAGCCCAGCGATTATTCTTTTCAAGTAATTTGGATAATCTCTTAAATTTTTCTACAGAACACATAGCATTGTAAGTGATACTCTCTCTACCGGCTGTTTATCCTCTGTTTTACTAGAGGATGGAGTTTTCTGCTAAAGATTTAGTCCTGCTCCAAAAGCTTCATCCCCCCCAGTTTAGTTTCCCCCATTCTTGGCTGACAAGGCCCCTGGAGCTACCCCAGCACGTTCACCGAGGTCTTCCCCGCAGAGGTGAGGTGACCAGACAATAAAAGCAGGGGAAGTGATGTTGCCAGTAGGTGGCTCACTATGAATGTACTTGGGACAGGATCAGAAATGTCACCCCTCCTCCACTTGGCCTTTGTTTTCAATCCCTGTTTCTTCTCTTTTGCTGTCCTGTCTGAGTCATTTGTGGGGGTGGGGGAGGGGGAGAGGGAAAGAAAGCGCCAGTCTTTGAGATCCGGAATAGCAAAGGTCCCCGTTGCACCCTGCGCGGTCACAGGGCAGCTCCTAGTCCGCGTTCTCCTTTCCACTCACCACGGCTTGTTCTTTTGTTCCTTCTGTCCTTGGCAAAGACTGAAAGAACCGAGCCTGTAATACTTGGGCCTCCTGTGTCACTTAAGAAATAATAAGCCATTGTCTTCATTAAGCCGCCCTTGTTTTAGCAAATAAAATCCCGATAGCGGAGAGAGGACATTTTGAAGGGGGCTGAATTAGAACGGAGACGCCGTAGAGAATTCCCTAGAGAAACTGCTTTGGTCTCTGCTATTTTATTGCTCCTTACTGAGAAAGATTCATATTCAAATGGGCTGAGCCTGTGAATAGTTGCTTGCACATTCTCATGCACCCAGGAAAGCTATGATTATGGCTAATTACAATGAAGAATGAAGCCCTAACAAGAGTGCTCAATCAGATTGTTGCTCGCGCATGAAGTAGCCGAGGCCAGGCGGTGGAGGTGTGATTTCGGTAATTACAAACAATGTGGCTATTTGAAAAATGCTTAGTAAATCTGCTCAAGACAAAATAAGGTCTAATTAATCAGTTTAGGCGCTGAATTCTCCAGATGACGCGTTGCCTCTGTGTGTGTGTTTTTGAGGGTCCCTTTAATAAACCAAGCGCAAGGTATAAAATATGTTCTGTTGCCCACAATTCCATTTGTTGGAGGCACTCGACTGTGTCACCTGGTGGGAAGTAGCTTTTCTGCCGATCACGTCGCCGCCTGCTTGTAATGCAACTTGACAGGTTTTTAAAAATAAATGTGTACCTGTTGTTGTTATTGTCCAACAGGAAAGTGCATTATGCAAACTTCCTGTAGAACATTAACTATTAATTGGGGAAGCATGGCGGTGGCAAAAGTAGGTTGATAGCTGTGCATGTGGAAAAAGACGGGCAGGTTACAGTGGTCGCAGTAGCTCGATTTACGCAAAAGAATGTCTCAGAACGGTAAACTGACTGCTGCCCAGCCCTGCGTGGGTATCCTCGTGCTGATAGGTGTTAACTTTCGACATTCCGGGTGTGCCTGGCTCTTGAGGAGTGTCTGACTGTGTTCTTCCTTCAGGGACTGGATTATAACGTAGGCCTCATATGCACATCCACCTCCCTCCCCCCCAATTGTTTTCTAAACGTGCTTGAACTGGAAATGTCTTGAGCTTGACCTTTTTTGTTTGCCATTTTGTGCCTTTGTTTCTTTATCTAAATATAGATTAATAAAATGGCCAGTTAGTGCAAGCAACCTTTAAAGTTTTTAAATGCATCAATCTTCAATTGCATTTAAATGTCTGGCAGAATGAACTCTGCCCAGCTGGTGGGGGAGTTTCATTATTTTTGCTTTATTTGTTTTCTGTCTATGAACCCAAAGGAGCCACCTTTTTTAATTGAATTAACATGACTAGAAATTAAACTCAGCCCAGAGTTTGACCTAAGGAGCAATGGACGGTCCTCTCGGGAACTTGCCTGGTCTTCTTTCTAAAGAGGGAGCATGAGAGGAAATGAGGGAAGGGAGACCAAAAAAAAAAAAAGACCCAGTTTTGTATAGATATCTTATTTTAAGAAATGTGCACCCTATGTCATCTGTAGAGGGGAGCAAAAGCTGAAGTTACTGGAAGTTACTGGTTTCCTCAGGAAGGTAAGCAAAGAAAACATTCCTGTGGCCAGGGATTCCACGCGTATACATCTGTAAATCTGTATTTCATTTCTCCAAAAGTCAGTAACTTGTATAATTAGAAATTCTAGTACTTCTCACCAAATGAATTTTATATAAATGAAGACATAAAATAACAATGTAGGGGAAAAAATCAATTTTACAACCTTGTCTTTTTCTTTTAAAAATGTGCTCCCTTGGTGCGATACCGACAGTTTGCTTGGCGGTGCACTGAACAACGTCTAACTGAGCTGCTTACCGTATTAAGTTATCACGGTTTTATTTCAGCTAATGATTTGGAGTCTTTCACCTGTGCGTGTGAGTTAAAATAATTGTGACCATTATTTTTATCTACCGAAAATATAGATTCTCTGTGATTTCACAGTATAATGCACTCGTTGTAATGACTTTAGATTTAATATTTAATGGTTTATCTCAAATTCCTGACTGATCACTCAATACGTTATGGCCGATTTAAAAATTTTAATTGTGATATCAGTTTGCAGTGTCATCGATATGTCCTCTCGTAAGTTGTGGAGCATCTGAGTGGGTGAAATATTCTCTCCTTGTTCTCATGCGGCTTATGAAGAATTCACATTTTGGGCGTAAGAGACGATGGCTGAGTGGTCTGATGGATTCACGTAGTTGCTTGAGAGAATGAGTCAAGTCCATTTTTTTCCCTCATTAAAATTGAATATGTTGCTTCTCTTCCTGCTTACCAAGAGCACCAATACAGATGCAAATAAGGGAGGCCATTTCCTGTAACTCAGCTGTCCACATGCATCAGGGGAAAACAATGAACAAGGAGGCTCACTGCTCCTCTCAAAGCCCTGGATTCTTCTGTTTGCAAGAAGAATCTTTATGGCCCTCCCAGCTGGCAGCAAAGGCCATTTAAAAGTATAACTTCATACAGATCCAAAGCAAAGTGCAGAATTTGAGAGGGTTAATAGAATTTCTTGGTAATTGTTTTAATAAAATTAATGTATGGTTGGGCTGATGTCTTACTTAACTGCCTAGTATGTATTCCCAGTTTTCAATCATAGGTTAGCCTTAGAAAAAGTTAATAAGGAATGTTTTAAGATTTCAATTTTTGAAGAAAGTGAATATAATGAAACACGATCAAAACCTTTGATTTAGTATCTATTAGGATAGCAGTAATATTTAGCATATACTATTGTCTCGTATTCTCCCAAATGTGTACTATTTCCTTTAATTTCCAAGTTAAAAAAAGTAGAGCAAGTGTCCTTAGCCACCTGTCTGAAGGAAAGCAACTGAGGCTTTGGTTGCAGCAGTCAACCTAAAGATCACTCAGAAGCGAGGGTGTCTAGCCCAAATTTATATTCCTCTCCCTGACCACATGGCCTCTCCTCATAAACACTGATTTCTATCACTCCAGGGATGTGCAGAAGTGCTCGCAGGAAGTTCTGGGTAGTTAAGAGTTGGATGGATAATCCAGCCTTTACTGGATTTGTTAAACTCACACTAAGTGTTGGTGACGTCACTTTGGTTTCTGTCGCGGGACCCTAAGCGTTGCACTGACGGTGCTCTCAAACCGTGGCCCGCAGAGCTGAAACGCTGCCCGGGCAGTGGCTGCAGCATGGCGTCTGTGTGTCGGTGAGCATCTTCGGTTTGGGGCGACAGAACCCAGTTCTGCCTAACTCGGGCACGTGCTGGTTGGAAAGAGATATGGCGTCATGAACTGAGGAGGAGGCTCAGGAGCCAGGCTCGGAGGGTCTCACTCACCAATCAGCTCCAGGTCCCCCTCGCGCCGCTCTGCAGAAGATTCAGTTACAGAGGGGAGACAGGCGAAGCTTTGGTCAGGTAGTTATGGCAGGAAATGGGGGGCAGGCTGGCTGAAGAAGCTTCCAGGGACACAAAGTCTTAGCTCAGGCTGCTATAGCAAGAATACTGCAGCTTGCGCAGCTCACAAGCAACAGAAGCTCCTCTCTCTCAGTTTTGGAGGCTGGGGGTCAAAGGTCAGGGTGCCACGTGGTTGCATTCTGGAGAGAGTCTTCTTTAGGGTTGCAGGTGGTGACTTGCTCCCAGGGCCCAGAGCAGCGAAGAAGCCAGCTCTCACGTGGATCCCTAGGAAGGCAGGAATTCCACCCCTTGTCCCCGCCCACCCTACCCCGAGGGCTCCACCCTAGTGACCTCACTGAGTGCTGCTTACCTCCCAAAGGCTCGACCTTGTAATACCATCGCAGAGCCAGCGGGGAGGGTTTCAACGTAGAATTGGGCGGGGACACCAACAGTCCATAACAGACCTCCTTTGTCCCCTGTGGTAGTGGGGCAGGCCCCTTTATTTTCTACCTCATCACTGCTAAACACAGCAGAGGACAGGAAATTCCCGGAAAGGGAGTGGAATTAGGAAGGCTCGGTTGATACGGGGCCCGGAGAAATAATGCAGGCGTATTAAAGTATCCAAGTCGTACCCTGTAGGGGAGGAAAAGCTTTTCCTCCACCGTCTCAGGGCCCCTGGTCGGGCCAGATGAGGAAATCGACAAACAGAGGAATAGGAGAAAAACGTGTAAATGTATTTACTATAAACTCGACATGACATGAATCGGGGAAGAAAGGCCTGAAGAAAAGGTTAGGTCTGAGCGTTTTTAGACTGGAGTTGACCAGGATGCGTGGCGGTGGACATCATTGGAAATGTGGTGGAACAAAAGGGTCTAAACTAGGACAGTTACCTCTCAGCAAGGCCCGTCCACTCAGATTCCTCTCAGTGACCCTCCTCTCTGGAGATAAGGACAGTCCTTTCCTCTGGGTACGTGGAGAACACCTCTCCCATGAGGGTCTTATGTCTGGCTTCAGAGGAAGGTCAGAGTCCTTCCGGCACATCTCAAATGACCAAATATTCACTGTATTGAGGAGTGCCATGTTTGGGGTGATGTGTGCTGAGTCCCATTCACCAAAGCAGAATTTAATGTACCATGTGGCACTGGCCCACGGGCCACCTTTATACACCAGGAATATTTATGTTTTCCAGACTCAAAGGGCAAAGATCTCAGACTAGCAGGAGAAGTTACTCTGCATCACTGGAATAGGATGCTTACTTGGCGTGGTTTCCCTCCCTGTAGCCCCTTCATACTCTCTGCACACAGGAAATGAGGTCGTAAGACCGAGCTACGTGCAGAGCAGGACTGGGGTGGAGGCGGCCTCTCTCAAGAGGGACAGCAGGTCCTGGGGATGTTTCTGCCGACCCTCGTTCACGGTTTCCCATCCTTTCCCTGCTGGGTCCTGTCCCATCTCGAGGCCAACTCTGCGGGGGTCTCTGTGCCCCTCTGCGGGATTAGATTTTGGCTGAAAACTAGCATGAAGCCCTTTTATCTTGTAAATCTTGGAAGGGCAGTGATGAACTGGAATTTCAGGTCCCGTGTTTGTCCTGTTTATTCCCAGCCCGTGTCCTGAGTGAACACAGACTTAAATACAGCAGAACACTCAGTGTAGAGGAGGTCTGGGCTGTGTTCCACCCATGTCCCCTCTCTAGCCGCGTGTCCCTGTACTGGCACAGGGCACTCCAGGTCCCGGAGCTGGCTCTGGCTTCCGCCCTCTGTGAAACTCCTGCCTGCTTTTGTGCCTGAGAGGGGCATGTTTTCAGTGAATATTTGCCCAGTGGGTAATCAGAGAACCGCATGAATGGGCATTGCCTCACCATGCCTCAGTTCCCCCATTTGTAAAATCAGAGAGCTGAGCTAGACAACCCTCGAGTCTCTGCTAGTACAAGGATCTATGTGTAACAACGACGGTGAGGCTGGAAGAGAAGGCAGCCATGGCGTGTCCCTGCTCTATTTTAAAGCATGCCATCACCATTTTAGAAGGCGCTGGAGAATAGGTGGGCAGAAGTGGATCTGTTTTGTTTCCTTACCAATGGAAATAAATTGATCTCTTTCACAAACAAACAAGGGAGGGTGACAGTGAGCGGACGGGGCTGAATTGCAGGCTGGGGACCTGTCAAGAAGTGGAACCCTGCGTGTGCGGTGCACAGTCACGGCGCAACTGTGCTGCGGCACTGCAAGCTGTTTCCACACACGCGGTTTCATGGGATCCTTTCGATCACAGTGCCATGAGCGTTACTATTTAATAAGTAAGGACGTGCGGGCTCAGAGAGAGGACTTCATTTGCCCAAGGACACACAGTGAACAAGTCAGTAGGGCCCAGGTTTGGATGCAGGTCTGAAGAAATCATCCATGCTTTTACACCTGCCTCCTGAATGGTCCGTTTCAAAGACTTCTACCTTTTCCCTTTCATTTTCCTTCAAGTATTTTTGCTTGACGTGATCGTCCTTTCAGACTGTTACCTTTCCTCCTCCTCTTGGTTCTTTCTTTGTTTCTTCCTGATTCGTCCCTTGATGTGCCTGCTTTCCCTTCTGAACAGGCGCTTTGCTCCTCCCACGTCCTCCGTGGGTACAGAAAGCCCCACTGGCCGCGCCCCAAAGACAACCTGCTGGTGTCTACATCTCCCCTTCACGGAACTGTTTTAGTTCGTCTTTCTCTTCCTTTAAATTGTGTTCCCCGTTGGCATTTTATTAAGTCATTCACTCATGCAACTTGAATTAGAAAACTTACATTTCAAAATGTCTGAATGCCAACTATCTATATTTTGCTGCTTGATTTTCATAATGGAATTATCTTTTGACTCGAGACATTATTTTTTAAAAGAAATCCCTTTATTAAAGCAACGGAGTAAAGATAACAAAAGACCCCTAGCATAAACAAATATTCATTCATTTCATATGTGTTTATTGATCATCTATTATGCAACAGGCGTTGTTCCAGACCCTAATATACAGTGCCTAGCATCTCCTTGGCCCTGGGAGTTTAAGGACAGACAAACTGGTAGATGAAGGCTATAAAATAAGCCTTTCTGTCTATCTGCCCATGTCTCTTCATAAGAAAAAGAGCTCAGGAAAAAACCTGATATGTTTACTTTTGTTCTAGTTCTTGTTTTAAATTGACTCTTATCGCTGTACTTTCAGGCCTTACGAATATTGACTTGCTAACTTCAAGAATACTTCAGTTGGTAGGATAATCATTTCTGCTAAAGACAGGACCGCCGAGAGAGGAGGCTTCCATTCCTACCCTTCCACTGAGTACTGACTATGTAAACTTGACAATGTTGTAGGCAAGTTCCATGTATTATTTCATTATATTTCCGCAGCCGGTCTGTGAAGCATGGGCTATTATGTTCTGTTTCATATCATGGCCACAGAATTTTTTATCTAAAACATTGGGCAGAAATGAATCTAGACGTGACAGGGATTGTTCGGGGAACAGTCCGTGGCCGCCCTGGGCTCCCAGGCCCTGCAGCGAGTCTCTCGCCGATTGCAGAATGCTAACAGAGCATTTAGGAAAGTGTGCCCCACAC
>PVJI01015989.1:0-39543 GCA_004026765.1 Micronycteris hirsuta
CACCTGGCTCTCTGGGGCCTGCTGCTCTGGGTTTTCCCGCCACGTCTAAAGGCACACAGTTCCTCTGACATCTGACGCTCGACCTGCCCTTCCGCTCCTCTCGCCTTCTCTGATATGGAGGATATTCTTTCTGTGCCTCCGCTGAAAGTCATGTGTCACACTATGGTGATGTTTTCTTTTACTAAACAAGCAGAAGAGAGACAGACTGCTTTCTTTCCCTCGTCTGAGTAAAGGTAATAAAGGGCCCAGGGAACGCAGGGATGGGGAGTTGTTGGTGGCTGCTGTCCTGTGCTAGGCCAGCTCCTGTCTGTCAGCAGGTCACCTGAAGGAATCTGGGGCCACCCGTTCTGACTTGACTCGGTGGCCAGAGGCCCACAGCTCCTCACAGGCCCGTGTCCCGGGCCACCTGAGTCTGTGTCCCCCTCAGCTGGGCCAGCCTAGGTTCTGGGGAGACACAAAGGGGTGCGGTGGGGGACCTTGCAGGGAGACCCTGCCCTCAAAATGTGCACGGAACTTAGTACTTCAATCTTTTAAAAAATACGTAAGCATTTTCTAGATTCCTGACCATCTCAAAGAAGTTAGTAGGTTCAGGAAAAAAATCCATTTGAACCCTTAAAACTTAATCCACATTATCCGCACCTCCGAGAAAGGGAATGTAACCTGGGAGTTTGGTCTGGAGGCTGCGGAGGGCACAGAGCACAGGACAACTTTTCCTCCTTTTAGACGGGGAGCTGCCCATCCAGCGTCTGTGCCTCCTTTAGTTAGAGAATGAATTTGGTGGTGATGGTGGAGGGGTGGGGGGAAGAACTTCGAAAAATCTCGTAGGATCTTGAGTCCTTGCATGCGATTGTATGCTTGGCACCTACGAGGAGCGGCAGGAATGCACAGGCAGGGGTGCTGGCCTCTGAAAGGGGCTGGGGAAGGGACCCGCAGTGACACCCTTAGCCTCCTTCTGCTCACCGGCTCTTTACGAGAGCGCCTCTAGTCCTTTCAGCTGTGGGGGCTCCTCTAGGAGAGTCCTTGGGAGTTGAGGGTTAGGGCCCTGAGTCGCAGGAAGAGATGCTTCCTAGTTGGGGTTTCCACTGCTGGTCCCCGCCAGCCTTGCCGCCTATCCCTTTCCTTTTTGGGACTGCAGAGAAACAGGCCCACCCCTCAAAGTAGAGGCAGGCACCCAGAAGTGGGGCACTAGCAGGGGCTGGGAGCTCAGAGGAGAGGAAGTCATCAGGTCAAGCACCCAATGGGGAAAGGATGTCTGGTAATGAACAGCAAACACAGACCACAGCAGGAGAGAAGGGGACAGAAGGACAAGTGGGAATGACACCCTGGGGGGCAGGGTGCAGCCCTTTGAAAAATCACTGCAGTGATTGCTACAGGAGAAGAATCGGGCTGGGGAAAGTCCCAGAACACACCCTGGCTGGCAGACATGGCCATTCCCATCCCCCAAAGCGCAGGGAGGCCTAACAGGGGAGGTCTTATCCTAAGCTGTGCTTTCTGTTGTCTATACATTTTTGGGGTGGGGTGGAGGGGGAGCAAAGTACAATAACGCTATCAGGGTGATACCTCTTTTCTTAAAATTTGTTTTTCAAGTACAGTTGATGTATAATATATTAATTTCACGTGTACCATATAGCAATGAGACATTTCTATATGGGGTGAAATCTATTTTCTTTCAGCCTGAATCCAACTAGCTTTGGAAAGTTCGGGAATTTCAAGCTCTGCTGCTGGGGTTTTGGATTGTGGAAGGGCAGGCAACAGGAATGCAGATCTCAACCTGACCAGAGAGGCCGGTGGCCGCCATTGTTAAGGCCAGCAAAGTCGCTGGCCTGGCTTTGCAGGCTGCCGGCACAGCTGCGTGCGGGGTGTCTCTGGCTGTCACTGACCGGCCGACAGAGTGCGGGTGTGATTTGTGGCTACTTGAACCCCCGAGGTGCCAGAGGGCACCTCCACCTCCCCATCCGCCCCCCAAGCTGCCAACAAAAATACAATCCCACAGCAATTCTAAACAGCTCAAACGGAATGATGAGTTTCTTCCTCGAAAGAGATTAGGAATTTGCTCGAAGTGGGGAGAAACAAGTAATGGTTTATAAGTGGATAGTTACTGTATTTATAAAGATATTATGAACCTTGGTTATATAAAATACGGGCACAGTTCTTATTTCACCTAATGTTTTTGCGTTCAAGGCTCTTTTTTTTTTTCATAAATGCAGACTTTAAAAACATGAGCTTATACATGTGAATACTGAAATGTGAAAAGTTTTCACTAAGAGAAACGGCAATGCCAGTGCCATGGGGCCGAGGTACAGGTTTGGTGGCATTGACGTGGACATTTGCATGTGTTCCCTTCACCAGCGTTCTCACAGATCCAAGTGAAAATCTGATTTTTTTTTTTGAGGCAAAACCCAGCCGCAGAAACAGCTCGTAAACCTCGCCGCAGACACAGTGCTCAGGCAACCGGGGCTGTTTCCTTTGGCTCACGAGCTCTGGTAACGGCTGAGGGGGCCCGATGCGAGCAGTCTGGAAAGACAGGAGTCTGTCAGAACACGGGGAAGGATGTGGCACGGAGTCCATGTTTGTGTGGCGCAATTTGCACAAGCACTTCCAAACAAATTCCGTTTTCACGTGCAACTCACAGCCCCGCAGCCGCAGGACTGATGGGCAGGTTGCCTCTCACGTGTGGTGCTGACCGGAGCGCTCGCTCCACAGATGGATAATGCAGAGTTCTGAGCGACGCAGGGGTTATTTTACAGTTATTTTGCATCATCGTCCTTCCGTGATCTCTGTTTACTGCCCCCGCCCCCATCGTGGACTTGAATAAGAAAACTATCCCTCCACCCCCGAAAAGTGGTATTCATGTTATTTGAAATCAGTATAAGACTAGGGAAAGACAGCAAGGACACGCTATGGTTTTATTAGTAGGGACAGATTATTCATGTCACTAGAATGACGGTGAATTTGATCGTGCCCTGAAATGCCAATAGGATGCCAAACTCAGCCGTGGAAAACACAAGGCACTCCGAGCGGCAGAATGCTTGGGGACTCGTCTGGAAGAGTGCCCTCCCCCAAGTGTAAGGCAGCATGTCATCCACCTTCATCCACCTGGTATCTCAAGGCGAAGTGAAGGGGATGGGGGTCTGCCCCGGTGTCTCCATAGCGACAGAAGAAAGGGAAGAGGGCGGCATTCCCTGGCCCCTTCCTAGGTGGCATTGGGAGCTTTAGAAACTTCACACAGGCGCTCTCTGCTGGGTCACTCTCCGTGTCCAGTACAGTCCATTGGTTCTGAGGGAAGGACAGAGAGGCCTTCCAGGCAGTGGGTCAGCCGCGCCTGCAGAGCCTCCGCATTTGCTGCCTCTGCATTAAAGACCAACCAGGCCGTCTCTGGAAACAGCCTTGGGTGCAGTTTGCGGTTTTCTCTCCCTTTACTCCTGGGAGATATTAAGCCTCAAATCCTCTTTGAATCTGAGTTAGGCACGGCGTTGTATCTAAACCATATCTGTCACTTGGAAACCTGGCCCACTGGAATTCCCTCCTCCATGTTCACTCAGTTTGACCTTAATGCCGTAGGCTTCCCTGGTGCCACCCAGAAAAAATGCGTTTACAGAAACAGTTGGGCTCTCTTTGGGCTCAGGTAACTAAGACTGCTGTATTTGGAATTTCAAAGTCAGTGATGTGCTTTCACCGTAGCATTTCCCTTCCTCAAGGGCCATCCCTACTGATCTCCTCTCCCCGCCCTCCTTTTTAACTCGAAACGGGAGGAGGTGTGGGAAGAAGGGTGTTTGTTTTGCTTTCACAATCCTGATTTGGGCCTCGGTTAAAAACGATCATCCTTTTATAGGCTGTGGGAGCGAACGAAAGTGTCCCCGCCCATCTAGGGCGGCTGGCCAGCTGTCTCCCGTGACCTAGTCATTCCTTTCCACACGTTAAACACTTTCAGATGTGAAATCAGCCCCCACCCTCGGGTTCTGATTCTGGATCTGGTGGGAAGAGCAGGCAAAGGACGAGTCCTTAGTGTAGGCAGGGTGGGTCGTGACCCACAGGTCTGATTTGCCAGATAACAAAAGGCCTCTTAAAAGTCTCTCTCCCATGTCACGTCCCAAGGTGACATTTTCATATACAGGCTGAGGTTTTCCAGGAGATGGCTGTCATACCTAACATATTACTTGGAGTGGTTCTAACCCACACAGCCCCTAACCCTAGAGGTCCTTAGGTTCTAAGGGGTGGTACAAGGGACGGGTCCATTTGGTGGACCCCAGGGAGCCCCTGTGCCTGGTGGGAGAGAGGGAGAGGACACTGAACAAAAACCCAGCCCAGGTCACAGCTGCCCACAGCAAGTCACGGAGTTCCAATGACATCTTTGACCTCTAATCCACAATGGATCTGTTCTTAGCTCCTGTACTGTCTGCAAGGAAGGTTCCGAGAGATCCCCTTCTGATAAAGAACGGTTTGCATTCCAGCAGAGACCTCCGCGGAGCCCCATGTGAAAGGCGGCCGCGCCCCGCAGAGAGCTGAAGCTCGCAATTAGCGGCCTGACTCTGAAATAGACCCACCTTCTCTCCTTCGCCTGTGACTTAGGGACAGTCAAATCCTAACTTTCCTTGCAGGTAGAGATTTCAATGACTTGTACAACATGGTCTAGGCTGCTATCTTTAGGTTCTCCCTAATATACCATATTTCCTCAACTCTGAGACTCACACATAATTTCTGATTTCAGAAATCTAAAAAATGTGCATCTTGGGCTCAGCGAGACACGGTATTTAGGCTCCTGTACAACCAGCAGGACCGGAGCGGTGGCCCTGCTGTGCCCACGGGTGGTGTCCACCCTGGACCAAGCTGCACTCTCTCTGTGCTCACGGCCCACCTGTGAAAGGGGGAGGGCTGACCCCCAGTCTTCTCTGGAGACCAGGCGAGGACAGCTCGGGGAAGGGGCCGTGGGCCATGGGAAACCCGGGAAGCCAGGGCTTCATTCAGACCAAGACTCGGCACAAACATCTTCTGTATTTTTTAAACGATAGCTAACAAAGTCTTTACACACAGCACTGAACACATTTCTCCCAATAGAGCACGTGTACAGATAAGACGTAATGTGGCCACTCAAACAAACCCAGGACTAGTGCCAAAATGATTTCAGTATGCTTCTAGACAAAAAAAAAAACAAAAAAAAAAACCCCAAAACAAAACCTACTTGGGGCAGACAATCATTTTAAGGGAAGAAAAATGAGCCTGTGCATTTCTAACCCTAGTTCTTCAGGCCGCCAGTGCTGACGTCCATCAGCCGCTTCCTCGTGGTGACCCGAGAAGAGCTAAAGGAAGAAAGCGGAGGGGAAGGCCAGGTTTTGCAGGCCGGGTGGCTGTTTTTGGAGCTATTTGCTAGGCCAAGATAATAAATAGGGTACGATACAAACCTGAGGGGCTTATTCTTCCTGTCTTCAAAAAGACTATAGAAAGACTGGGTACCACGTGACTCACTTTCCCTCCCTTCCTCCCTCTCTCCCTTCCTTCCTTCCTTCCTTCCTTCCTTCCTTCCTCCCTCCCTCTCTCCCTCCCTCCCAGTAAACATTACATAATTTATCATTTTAATAATTTCAAATGTATAATTCAGTGGCTTCGCGTTCACACTGCTGTGCAGCTTTCACACTGTCACTTAGAGAACTGTCCCATCATCCCAAATGAACTCTGTGCCTGTGAAATAACCTTCCTTTCTTAGCTCTTTTCTTTCTCTCTTTTGCTAGGATCATCTGAACTGCCCACTGTGGGTATTGATGCCATTACAGGTACTGATGCAGATTTGGGAAAGAATGTGACATATGCTTAATGGGAAAAATCCTGATCAAGAAGTGAAAGGCGAGTTTTAGAAGCCGAGATGAGAGCTTTTATAAACAGGCCTTTATAACCCAGGGTCTAAACTTACTGTGAAAATAAAATATGAGTTTACAAAATGACTAAAGGGGAAAAATTGGTAATAGGGCAACTGCACACCTTTTATGCTCTTTACCTATGTCCCTCTCTGAGGCTGTGGTCAGAATGAGTAAGTTTGCACGGCAGCTCAAGTGCAATAGACCTTAAATCTTTGAATCCTAGCCCCGTTCCCCTTTGCTGTTTGCTGGTTGGTCCATCTCTCCTTCCTTTCAGGCGTCCGCCTTCATGAGCGAGTGCTACATGTGTGCCTGGCGCATGTTGACCACTATGGCTACGATGATACGCAGTGTCGGCCAGCCCACAGGCACCTCCCACCTGAGGAGGGAGATGGCTTCTGTAAAAGCAAAACGCAGAGGAGGGGAGGATTAAGTCCATCTGGATGGGGTGAGGCAAGGGGTGGGAGGTAACAACATCCTCTTCACCCAAGGCAGACTTCATAGTGCCTACTGTGCGGTTGCACGTTCGTATTTGTCATGCTAACAAGTCATGGATGTAAAACTGTAGACTATGGGTAATATGAAACATAATGTTCCTTGAAAAGCAGGGTACTGAATGTCAAACACCCTATGACAGCAACCGTGTGAAACTTAAGTGTGTAATGTAAAAAATACAAACACGTAAGCAAAGTTGTTTTAGGTCGGTGAATTATGGATGATTTTTAAATTTAGAAATGTAAACATGCTCTTGTAGTTCCTTAAAATATTCTTCTTCTTGACTCTAAGTTTATCCATTCTAGAAAATTTGGGCCACACAGAAACATCGAAAACAATAAAGCAAAATCACTGGTAATCATGACAACAAAATGGTGATCATTTGGCAAAATTCCTTCCAAAGTATTCAGTCAAATATAACAAGGATCATATTATTCCACTGCTCAGATGTGTTTTCATTTATTTAATTAACTGCCTATTGTTGGACATCTAAATCTTTTCCCGTTTTTTTGCCATTTTGATTCATGCTAAATGAGTACTCCAGCCCTGGCTAGTGTGACTCAGTGGATTGAGCATCAGCCTGTGAACTGAAAGGCTGCTGGTTCAATTCCCAGTCAGGGCACAGGCCTGTGTTGCAGACCAGGTCCCCAGTTGGGGGCGCGGTGTGAGAGGCAACCAGTCGATGTAGCCCTCACATGATGTTTCTTTCCCTCTCTTACCCTCTCTATAAAAGTAAATAAAAATTAAAAAAAAAAATGAGTACTCCAGTATGTAGACCTTTGTGCATGCCTCTGATTATCTCCTCTGGACAACTTCCTGCAAGTAGTTCTGTGCCAAAGAGCACGAATATTTTTAAGGCTCTTGTTTTGGAACATATTCCCAGATTGCCCTCTGGAAAGATTTAACCTATTTACGCTCCCATCAGGAATACACAAGGGTCTTGGTATTACACTTCTGATCCAGTTTTTAAAATGACCAATTGCCCTGTGCAATTATGATCCTGCGTGTTTCCTTCCTAATGAATACAACGGAAGATACTGCACATAAGATTAATTAATTTACGTAGTCATGCAAGCTTTTTCCTTCATTTCTTGTCCTCTACCCGAAGCCCGGCGAGCAGCCATGGTCAGTCACTCTGTTCCGGAAGCACCACGCTGACAACAGATGTCTCCTGTCCTACCTCTCAGGCGGGGAATGCCTGAGTGCCACAGACACTGCTCCCAAGGGCTGTCACCTGAGATTCTTCAGCTGTCTCCTTAGAGGCAAGGCCCTGTGCACCCCAGTGAAAAGACGTGTTCTTATTCTTGTAGTTGGCTTGGCCAGCTGGCCGGCACCGATTCTTATGAATGACAGCTGGTTTGCTGTTCCATATTTCAGCAGCCGTAAGCCAGGATAACACCTGTAGGCTCTGGGAATGGAAAGCACCTGGAGTAACACGGGGGGAAGCCTGCTTTTGTCATCTGGCTTGGACCTCACTGGACCGCAGCATCTTGGATCAAAGATAACCGTGGCAGCAATGAGGGCAACCAATCTAGTCGGACTCCGTGGCTCTGTTACAACTGCAAACGATCTGACTCAGGGTTTCCAATGACTTTTTGGGAACTCATATACGTGGTTTACTACAATAGCAAAAAAGAAAGCGAGCTTTTCTTGTCCGTATTAGATGAACACTGACACACGTGACAAAGGGACACCGAGTGGCTCCGCTGGTGAAACTCCTGGGGCTGGGAATGGCTACAAGATTCCTGGTTGTCTGAACTTGACGCAGTGCATTGGACTATGGCAATAGTGAAAATAGAAAAAACCCACCCGAACTCTAATTCTGTAATTTTTCATTCAACGATGATGGACACTGGGGTCCAAAGTGCAAGAACAGTTTTTGCAAGTTTGAAATTCCATTTCGAGCTCTGCAGAACTCCTGTCAGAGCTCCCTCACTGGCCCGAGGAGAAGAGAGACTGGGAAAGGGACAGTTAACTTACAAGTTATTTGTTCATCTAGGTGAGTCCTTAGGATAGCTGGACTGAGAAGGAAAAAGCAACTTTGTGCAGACAACGGAAGCATGGAGGTGTCTGGAAGAAGACTACTCTGAACCTGCGAATCTCAATTTATTAGCTGTTTAGTATGTTCACAAAGTAACACCCCTCTTCTGAAAACAGGTGCTGGTTTTGAAAAACATGATGTGACTTGATAAATGGTTAATCACTTTTAAAGTCCACCGTGGTGGTGAATGGAATAGACCTCAAATTTTTAAGAAGTAATTTTTATTCAATTCATTTACACTAAACAAAGAGTTCACCAATTTCTCCAATCTCCCACCCCTGCCTCTGGAAACCACCGACCTGCTTTCTGCATCCATGAGCTTCTGCTTTACCTTAGACTCTACATATAATGGAGATCATGTGATATTTGTCTGTCTGTCTTGCTTCACTAAGCTTAATGTCCTCAAGGTCCCATGTTGTCATAAATGGCAAGATGTCATTCCTTTTTATGGCTGAATTATATTCCATTTCATATGTAATATGATATTATATGTATTCTATACATTTGTTTATCCATTCGTACATTGATGGACACTTAGTTGTTTGTCCATGTTGATTATTGTAAATAATGCTGCAATGAACATGGGAGTGCATGTATCTTTTTGAATTAGTGTTTTGTTTTCTCTAGATAAACACCCAGAAGTGGAATTGCTGGATCGTGTGATAGTTCCATTTTCATTTTTTGGGGGGAACCTCCATACTATTTTCCATTTTCCATTCCCCCACCAACAGTGTACATGGGTTCCCTTTCTTTATATTCTCATTAATCCTTATTATTTCCTATCTTTTCTATAATCACCACCCTAGGAGGTGTGGTATCTCATTGTGGTTGTGATTTGCATTTCCCTGATGATTAATGATGTTGAGCCTCTTTTCATGTACCTGCTGGTTTTCTGCATGCTTTCTTTGGAAAAATGTCTATTTCTATCTTCTGCCTGTTTTTAAAATGTCTATTCAGCTCTTCTGCCTATTTTTTTTCTTTTTACTATTGAGTTGTATGAATTCTTTGTATATTTTGGATATTAGCCCCTATCAGATTATGATTTTTCAATTATTGTCTCCCATTCAATAGGTTGCCTTTTCATTTTGTTGATGGTTTCCTTTGCTGGGCAGAAGCTTTTCAGTTTGGTGAAGTCCCACTTACTTTTGCTTTTGTTGCTTTTGTTTTTGGTGTTGGATTAAAAAAAAACCCATCAGTTAGACTCATGTCAAGGATCTTACTGCCTATGTTTC
Organism: Micronycteris hirsuta; assembly: GCA_004026765.1. NCBI lineage: Eukaryota > Metazoa > Chordata > Mammalia > Chiroptera > Phyllostomidae > Micronycteris > Micronycteris hirsuta. Next base: position 9,618 of record PVJI01015989.1, read on the forward strand.
CTTCTAGTTTTATGGTTTCAGGTCTTATGTTCAAGCCTTTAATCCATTTGGAGTTAATTTTTGTATATGGTGTAAGTTAGTGGTCAGCTTCATTCTTTTGCAGGAGGCTGTTGAATTTTCCCAACACCATTTATTAAAGAGACGGTACTTTCCCCATTATATATTCTTGGCTCCTTTGTTATGAAATAATTGACCATATATATGTGGGTTTACTTCTGGGCTCTCTGATCTGTTCCACTGATCTACGTGTCTGTTTTCATGCCAGTACCAGACTGTTTTAATTACCATAGCACCAGGGGGTGTGCTGCCTCCTAGATCTCTAATTTTGAAAAGACTTTATTATGCCCCTCAAGACACACAGACCAAAGCCAGCAGGAGTGGTCTATGTAACAGAAGCATCGCCAGAACTATATACATGGGAGTCCAGTGATCAGAGCCTAAACCTTGAATGAACGCTGACAAACCAGCTAACTCTGTCCTCAGAGGGAAGCAGCCTTGGAAAAGTTGGTAATAAAATATTTCTGGAAAGGACTTGGCTGTGTCTTAGCACTTAGGCTGTGCTAAGCTGGCTTAGGTTCCTGCCAGCCTGAACAGCTCTTTGCTCAAAGCACATGTCTCTCTCCCCTCCCCAACATGCAACTTTTTACTCTAGACTAGGTCAATGTCAGGCAGCTGGGCACAGTGGAACAGTTGTTACTATGAATATCAGCACACAATATTCTTGAGAACCAAAGTAAGAATAATTCCCCAAGGAAACATCCAGGTTTGCAAAGCCAAAATCCCCCGCCTTTGTCCCTAGGGCCCCCCCAGCACCCCCTCGCCCCCCACCCTCCAGTAACAGGCTCTGTAGTTTTGCAGGATGGGACAGGAATGTGTCTGAATGACTGAGTCTCATGCCAGTACAGCGCCCAGCGACAGCAGCTTGGAAGCCATTCTCACAGCAAACAGACACTCACAGTGGGACAGGAATGAAAGCAGCCACCCCATGCGCCCTTACCCCTTCGCTCTAGCCTCACACTCACGGCTCTCACAATGGTGCAGCCACCTTGCCAGCAGTCACCTGAGACTCTTCCTCTCTCCGCTCACTCTTCAGGTCTAATCCAGTGGAGAATCCAGGAGCTGTGACCTCCTTCCTAGCACCCCACTTGGTGTTTCATGGGCCCAGGCCATCTGCACTTCCCTTGGGTGGCTCTGTCAGGCAGTCTCCTCACTGGTGTTCCATTGCTCTCTCGCTGCCCTCCCATACACTCCCCAGGCACCCAGCCACGAGACTGATGATGCGTTCATGCTTCGCCACGCCTCAACTACAAGCAGGGTGAAATCGCGTTCGCTAGCAGGGCAGACTTCGTGACTGACCTCTCCAGTCCCGTCTGTGGACTGCCCTCCCCCTGGCCCCAGGCTCACTCTGGCTCTACCTAATTATTTTTATTTGGCTGCACGTGTCTTGCTTTCTCCCATTTCCTTTGCCTTCAACCCTCCCCTCTCCTTCGCTCTTCACCTGGCTAACTCCTTCTACACACCCTTTACCACTGAACTCTAACGTTGCACCCAGTGGGTGCTCCTTATCATCAGCTCTGCTGCTCGCCTCCTCTCTGAGCATCCACAGCACCCTCTGCTTTTTCTCTATTGGCCCTCTGATGGCCTGAGTTACAACTGTGCGCTGGCCAGTCCATCTCCCCTTTGAGGCTGTGAGTCTCTTGCCAACCTTCATTTTTGTCCTCAGTAGCCTCTTGCAGGGCCTGTCACACAGAAGGGACTCAATAGACGAGTAAATGAACGAGTGACAGAAAATGGGTCTGTGACTGGCGGCTTTATATAACCTTCCTAAATTCCCACCTGACCCCTCCGCAACTCAACTTTTGTTTTGTTTTGTTTTGGGGGAGAGCCATCTATTTTTCTTGAGGCTCCTATCTAATGACAGTTCCCAGCAGCCACGGAAGAGCAGGCGAGAGAAGGCGTGCCTTCCTTCTCGGCAGGTGTAGCTGTGTACACATCGCTATAGAAAAGAACTGAGGACTCAATGTAGAATCTTCACATTTTTCTGGATAATGTTTTAAGACGTGGCGACTACAGCTGATGTCCATGTGTTTGCAGAGATGGACACAAAGCCTGATGAACACCAAACTGTTCACTTGAAACCAGGCACATAATTTGATCTGTGTCTGAAACCTCTACCTACTGGTGGGACGTATGACCCACTAGTGCCTTTTGGGGTCACGTTTTTGACATAATGGTTACTGCAGTTTTCCTTTGTCCTTCCCGGCCATGTTCCACTGCAGGATTACGTTCTGTATGTTATCAAACCCTTCTTCTGGCCCTCTCTTCATTCCCTCTTTTATTTTCCATCAACATTCCCCAGAATAGGCTCTTCCACACTCTTACCTGTGCCGTCTGCTGACTTGGCTTGTCTCTTCCCCAAATTCCTCTCTACAAATCATTCCTTCCTCACTTCCCCGGACCATACTGAAGTTCCATGAAGACTGCCAGTCACTGACAAATACAGCAAGTGATATCCTCATTTCTAAAATATCAATCATACATTCAAAGAATCACTGAGCTGGAAGGGACCTCTGGGCGGCACTCTCCCTGAACTTCTTGATGACAATTTACAAGACATTTTGTTAGATGTTTGTCCATCCATCCAGCTGTGAAAAATCACAGTGATTGATTGAGAGATTGCTTCTAAAATGAACACAATGCAACTGGAGACAGATGTCCAGCACATCACAGTCACCCAGAGGGAATCTCTTCCTGCCCATTGGATCCGTCTTCTAATCCCTGACGTTCAAACTGACATTTGAGGGGAAGAGAGAAATGTGTTCAGATAAAGCTCTCAAGCTGGATAGTCTGGGGCGCAACAGTTACAACAGAAGGAGAAAAACCACAGCGGGAGAGCAGCGCAGTCATTCCTCAGGGGAAACAACACCGAGAGGGTCGGGGAACTGCCGGGTGCCTCCTTCCTTCAATGTCAACACACTGAAGAACTAACCAACAGACCGGGCTGCCCTGGTGCTCCCAGAGGGGAGACCCTGCCTCTGTCCCCTCCGCAGTCTGTCCCACCCTTGCCCAGGGGCTGGCCTTCCTTCTCTCCTGAACTCGTTATTCCTCTCCCTGATTTTCCCGCTGATACTAGGCTGTAGCTTCCCCTCTAGGTGTGAGAACCCAGCCCTAGGGCTTGGTCATACATGACTTTAGCACCTAGACAAACTGCTTTCTATTAATAGATTAGAAAAAGAATTAGCAGATGTCAGAGGCCATCTTTTGGGTTGCCGGGCTGTGTTGTTTTGTGTTTTCTCCTGTAGTTGCACTTCCCATATTTCCACTGAAGTACGCATTATTTTAATGTTTGGGGAAAAGGAAAGTGAATTAAGATACAAAACTGTTTACATCTGTGGCTGTGGAACTTGGTTGACGCTGAGGATGAATAAGCGAAGGAGTGAATAAGCGAAGGTTAGAATAAGCAACGAAGCCCGGAGCCCAGGCACTAGCTCACTTTCTCACGGGTGTAAAGGTGAACACGACATTGCTTCCTGGCCAAGTTTCAGGACAACAGATTAAACACAGAATTTATGAAAATATGTAACACAGACAGACCACCTCTCACACGATTCCTTAGTGCCGTTAATCTGCTGAAGGGGAGGAGTGCTACGCGGAAGACAGGCTTCCAACCAACACAGCATTTCCCACGCTCTCTCCTGAGAACTTTGGACAAAGAGGAAAAAGGTGCAGGGAATTCATAGGCAAGTCGCTCGGTAAGAAGCTGATGGGAAGTCTGGGCCCTAGTGGCCCTGGTAGCGTCGACCCGGAAAGGACTCTCGGTCAGGGAGCTCTAAGGCGCTTTCGCTGGTGAAGGCAGCAGATGTGACGACACAGACCCGAAAGGTGAGCTAAAAACTGTGCCGTGGAGTTTCTCTGATGCTGGAAATTTGCATAGAAACTCACTTCAAACTTCACAGAGACACATCTAGAGTTTTGGTGAAAAAAGTCAGCCACACGAGATCAGGATGGGATGGAGGGCAGTGGGCTTTGGAGTCAGGCAGTCTGCTGGGCTCAAATGCCAGCGTTTTGGGCAAATTACCCAACCTCACTCGGCCTCTGCAGATGGGAGAATTCAGTGAGGCGCTGAGTGCAATGAGTAGTGCCTGCTCACGGCTCAGGAGTGTTCATAACCAGTGCTGCTATTATTAGAACTGTTACCCGTGTCTGACAAGAGTCCGTAGTATGCACTGAGGAGTCTCACTGCCCACAAGAGCAGTGAGAACTGATAAAGTGACGAGGCTGTAAAACAAGTGAAGACAAATTTAAGCTGGAGGTTCGGGAAAGAAAGCGTACCATTATAGTTCACACTGATCAGAGATCATCTAGAACACTGTCCAGCTCAGGACGCCATGTTGTAGAAGGGACATCTAGAGGCCGGAGGGCGTCCAGTTGTGTGACACGATAGTGAGAAAGAGCTGAAGGAAGTGGACTGATTTGGTAAGGAAAAGTGAACTTAACGTGGGTCGTGGGAACACCCTTCCCATACTACAATACGTAGTCAAATTACTCTGTTGTTCTAGAGGGAAGATCTCTCACAGCCTCTAGCAGAGCTGGCTTCACAAAAGGGAGGACTTTCAGTAGATGTGACAGAGAAACAGATTGCTTGATGAAGCAGCAAGTTCTCGGTCATTGCAACTGTTCAGAGTCTGGGGAGCTGTCCCCCTCCCCTACTCCAGCAGTCACAGCCTCTACTGCCCCATGCACCAGGCTCCCCCGCTCCCATTCATTACTATTGGGTCAAACGGAGGGCCTTTTGATTCCTCACCTTTTCCACTAGGGCAGAGAAGGCACATTCACCCGACAAGCCTTCACCGGCAGCACCTGCAGGTCAGCATCTGTGCCACCTCTTGACAAGGCAACAAAGACAGGCCCAGCATGAGCCCAGCAGCACCCATGCCGGTGAGAGAACAGATTCCCAGACAGATCCCTGCGCAAGTGCAGTGATGGAGATCAGCACGGAGGGAAGTTCAACTCACCCAGCCTGACTAGGGAGAGGAGGGCCTCGGAGGGTTTTCTGGGACAGTAGATTCTGGAAGCTGCAAGGTGCTTGGTTCAGGAAGGCCTTAGAGGCCCAGGGACAATGTGAGCAAAGGAATGGGGTTAAGAAGCAGCCTGGGCTGTGAAGTGTGGAGCACATGGCAGGAGGGAACAGGGGTGCAGAGACTGGAAGGGCCAAGCGTCCAGAGAGCCCCACGGGGCTTTCTAAGGGTTTGCACGCCATGTGCATGCACTCGCGCTGTGGCTGTTGCTCCAGCTGCAGAATCCCACCTGCTCCCTGTCCTCTAGGAACTACTTGTGCAATTGTTTTCTTCACCACCGTATGTCTGCCTGCTCCACGAGGGCAGAAACCTCGTCTACATCATTCATTGCTGTATCCCCATGGCCTAGCCCGGTGCCTGGAACGTAAATGCTGTGTGCCTCCATGGAAAGAAAGATAGTGAACAGAAAGGATGTGACCTCATAGGACTGTTGCGGAGTTTCTCTAAAGTGCTATACATCTTGCTCAGAGCAGCACCCGGCCCTAGTAAGCACTAACAAGGGGCAGCTATTGCTATTTTTATTCATTTGCATTTCTTGTTCTCCTGTCTTGTAGGTTTTGTGAGCCCACTGCTTATCCCTTTGCTTTTAGTGGCTGCTCCTGCTAAATAAATTTTGATGAGTAATGGAGTTTGCCAAACAATAACAGCCCCCCAAAGAAGTCCTCAAGGCACAGAGCATTACAGAAATATTCAGTATCAGAAACCACAGAATGACCCGTGAAGGAGAGAGTGGAGAGATGAGAGCGGGGAGCCATCGGGCCCATCTTCGCGGGCCTCCTGGAAAGAGTGCACCCCGTCAGGTGTGGCTCCATTGCTAGAATGGTGGCCGAACTTGGGACCCCAAAGTGAACCCTGAGGAAGAGGCAAGTGGGAGGAGACTGGAGGGAATAAACAGTTATCTGTGGATCTCTCTCACCCTAACAACCTGCTGAGGGAAGTTCATTCTGGTGGGGTGAGGCCGGGTCCAATTCCATAGCCTCCCTAAGGAGAGCAGGAGTGGGGGTGCCTATTTGGTGGTCCCAGGGCACAAGACAGGCTCCTGAATCATGTGGGTTTCTCGGACTCCTCTCTGGGTGGTGTCCTTCCGCTGCTGCAGGGCCTGGCGCTGGCTGACCTCAGTTATAGGAAAACTGGCCAGTGGCGCTGGGTGCTGAAGATTCAGGGGGGGCCAGAACGTTCTCCGAGAACCCAAGGACTTATCCAGGAACAACAATTTACCGTTTTAAAGGCCAGTAAAAAGGCCAACGCATCCCTTGTGGACAAGAATTTAGCTCCAGAGAGGAGATTTCTCCTACCACACAGGCCTGCTAGCAGCCCTGAGAAGAATTCACCATTCTTTCCCTTTGTCAAGTTCCAAAAGGATGAATTCCTTAAAGAAACCCCTGGCTTCTCTTCCTCCCTGCAAATGCCCAAGGTCCCAGGCGAGGCTGAGGAAGAGTGTGGATTCTGAGAGAATGGACAGGATCAGGCCTGAGTCGGCTGCTGTGGGGCCAAGTGTTTAACTGAGCTTAGAAGCTTGGGGCTAAGAGGTGCATGGGATTAAAACATACCTGGTACAGGTGTCTGTACCTGGGCTTCTGGTAGGACCTTGAATGGGAAGAGAAAATGAAGCTTAGCAGTGAAAAGTGCAGGGACAGGTGAAATGAGCTTATTTACCAAAATAAATAATAGTGCCTAATTAATCTGAGAAAACCTGCTCAGCATTGGATTTAAAAAACCCTCTCACTGCCACCCCTGTCTGTGCGGCCGAGGGCTGGCCGGGGAAGGTATATTTAGCCTCGGACTGCCCCAGGACTGCGTCTTGCAGCTCCACAGGACATTTCTGGAGTCACAGCTAAAGATATCTCTGCAGGTTCAGAAATTTACGAGCATCTGTAAAGGCGAAGCTATGGTGGCCAGAGGCTGAAACAGGCTGCCTTTCAGATGAGAGAGGCTGCTGAATGCACCACTTGCATGTACCAAGTTCATGGCAGGCAGAGTGCACCTGACATGCTAAAAATAGCCCAGGTGGAAGCATTGCTGTTGCTAAAATAACACCGAATTGATAGATTCCTTTTCTAAACCTACAAAGAAATGGGGGAGGAGGGAGAGATTCCCAAAGTGTGTTGGAAGCCATGCCAAAGGGAGGGAGGTAATTTCCTGCCTTTGCCACTTTTCAAAAAGAAATGGCTTCCCTAGGCCGAGTCCACCGAAGTAGCAGTAATCAATATATTATTTTTTAATAACATGAGACAGAAACGGTAGCACAAGAAGACAGTGCGTACCTGGGTCTGTGGTCTGCTGACCGACAAGCCTGCCGACAAGCGGACATTTCCATCTTGGTCAGGAACCGTTTATTTTTAAACACCATTCGCTAGACTCCCTTATCAGCTCACTAACGCCCAGCGGGAAAGGTCCCACTTCCTTGGTCCTGTGCCTGGTGAAGCTGCTTGCGTGAGTGTGGACAAAGGGAAGTGTGTGCAATTGCCTGTCGCTGGACAGAGTGGCGCTGTCCTTTCTGGAATGGCTGGTGGGCCCAAGGACAATGTCCCTTGCATTCTGTGACCTAGGAAAATCACAGAAAAGTGTTTATTTTCTGTGATTTTTCTCTTCTCCCTCTCGTCTGTCTTACATATTACATCAAAGTCTGAGGGAAAATTCTCTGCTCACCACGATGGGAGCTGTGATGCACGTAGTAAAAATATGCAAGCACACTGTCAAAATCTAGAAGGGAGTATTAAAAAAGGAAATGACTTGTTTTGTAAGGATGGCAGGACTATGAATGCTTCCCTCACCTCTTCCACACGGTCTACAATGTTGCTAAATAATCTTTAGAATAAAAAAAAAAAAAAAAGGAAAGATCCATAATAGGAGTTTTAACATTTTGTGAAATGGCATCCAGTCACCCTGATTTCTGCTTTACTGGGCTTGAAAGTGCAAAGTTAAAGAAATGCCACAAAGGCTTAAAGTATTTCAACGTAATAATTATAGTTGCAGCCTCTAAAATATTTTAAGGGTGGCCTCCTCCACGTCAAAGTGGCTTTTGGAGTATGAGGCAAGTGGCAGAGGGAGTGAGATGTTCAGAAATTGAAAATCATATCATGGCTTTTAATTTGGAAAACCTTTAGTTAGAAGTCTATAATATTTTCCAATCAAAAAAGAATTAAGTTTTATTGAATGCTTATTATGCGCTGAATATTGGGTGAGGTGTGGTGTGTTTCCCCCTAGTTCCTCATTTCTCCTATTCTCCCACAGAGTGATTTTTCACTGGTTGTTTTGTCAGGCACAAGGCAGTCAACTTGCTTCATGCATAATTTTTTTTTTTAAGCAGTAGGTGCCAAGATAGTGACAGTGAGGGGAACATCTAATGACTTGTGGTTCCCCAAATAAACAACCGTAGGCCATTACAAAAGGAGGTTTGGCACCGAGGCCAGCTGGCCCCACCCGCTGTTTCTTCAGGACCCAAGCCACCCAGCGGTTTCTCCCAGGCACGAAAACAGAGTGGGCAACTGCTCGGATGCTGTCATTCTTTTTCCCCAAACAGCACCAAGCTCACCGTTTCCTTTAGCTTGATTTCAAAGATCTTGCACTCTGTTCGACAACGAGGTAGATGGAGACAAGGTGAGGCGAAGGTTCCGGCTTCAGGGCACAGGCAGGTGAGGATCGGAACCCAGGAAAGGCCGGGGGTTTGCTGCTGCTTGGGCTCGTGGTCGTGACAGGGGCATGAACTTCACGAGACTTGCCCTGGGAGGCCGGGCTGGGGACTTACACTCCGCCCCTCAGTACCTGCACATGGAAGGCTGGATGGGACCCCGCCTCACTCACAAAAAGGCCTGTGTACACATACCAAGTGTGCCTATCACCACTATTGCCCATGGCCATACCAGTTTGGTCACTTCCATAAATCAATGTATATCCCTTTGCCTCCCAAAGAAACATTGGTACCACAACACCTTTCCAGCTGCTGTAGGTGGTCAAGTCTAACCTCAAAAAACTCCATGCTGGGCCCGAAACCACCCATCCATTCAGCTTGGCACCGAATCTCTTTGGGTGGCCCCATGAGACATGCTGAGAGACACATTAGGGAAGACGGCTGTCTGTGCTGATGTCAACCGCAAAGGCTAGGCCGCACACCCCATCACTGAGTTTTCTCCAACATGGCTCGTCTTAGCCCGATCTTCCATGAAATCCATTTAAGCCATTTTAAACGCTATTTATAATTCTAGTCTCACTGCATCTTAAGTTAATGAAATTCCACAAGCTTCTGAAACTGGCCATGTAAATCGAAGATGCTATGTATTTTTTCTTTTTGAATTCACCTCTTTCAAATGTCAGGAGGGTCCTCTTGACTCAGTCTTATGTCCATGTTTGCACTGATCATGCACTTGGTGATTTTTAAAAACTTAATCACACACAGCTTCCTTCAGTCTTTATTTGGAAGAATCTAAACTTTAAAAAAGAAATGCTTACCAGAGGACATTTTTTCATTGCTTTTTCAGAGAGCAGGGAAGGGAGAGATAGAAACATCAATGTGAGGGAGAAGCACCCACCGGTCACCTCCTGCACATGTCTGGACGGGGGATGGCTTGAGCACCAACCAGGGATTGAACTCGCAGCCCTTCGGCTATGGGACAACGATCCAACCAACTGAGCCACATCAGCCAGGACAAGAATCCAAACTTTTAAATTTATTCTCATGCAGTGTTGTTTTTTTAGAAAACCAGAGGCTCTTAACTTTGGCCTGAGGCCCCAGGTTGGCCATGGATGGGTAGGGGGCTGCATGCAGAGTTGTGTGTGCGCACACATGGGTTCCTCTGGGGTACAGGGCAAGAGAGAGTCTCAGAAGACTATGGTTCTAAAAGGTTATGAGCCCCTACCTTTGATCACTTGGCTCTCTCTGAAAGCTTCTTTAGTTCTGGTTAGTTGTTTCTGGACATACAGTGGCCAGAATGGCATATAATCTTCTAGACGAGGATATGTCAAAACTCGGAACAAGATTATACTGTTAAATTAGTAACCTTTTACTAGGTGATGCTTGTGGTTTCGGCGGGCTTCTGGCTGTATCCCTGTGCTCAGAGATGGCATCTAATGACTCCCACATCTGTTTTCTGGGTGGATCTGATGCCTTGGAATATTGTCGTACCATGAATACAACCTAATCTGGATTATTTTCCCTGGATGCACTGCTTCACGTTTCTCTACACTGAGTTTCATTTGCTAGTTGTCAATTTCCCAGCGGCACCGTCACACCTCCTAAAGTTTATATCATGTAGATTTGACTTTTCATCGTGATAGTGTCCTTTCCAAACATGCATATTCTCCTGCATATAAACAATCTATGAAAAAGTAACCAAGTCCATGTGGCAGAAACAACGAACTGTCCTCTTTCCGTAGAGATGGGCAGGGCTGCCTGGAAGCGACCAGAGACAGGGCAAAACAACTAGTTTCTGCAGGGATGCAAGCAGAAGGGAAAGGTGTCCCTTTGGCCAGAGTTGGTTAAGAAGGGGGTACTTCTCCATCGTCTCCCTCCCTCTGCTTGCTGACACGATACAGAGGACTCTGGGGACTTGCTGAGGGCAGAGGCCAGGAGGGGACAAGCCTGGGTTCCTGGACCACTGTGTGAGTGAGGAAAAGCTGCCTGATGACCAAGAACACCCACATCTGACTGCGCAGTGAGTGAAAGCTGACCACCTGCCGCTCCAGGGAAAGGCGGGGGTTTATTTATGATGTGAGAGCAGTCAGCATTCACATAGGCTACCACTTGGATCCTTTCTATCCATAGAAAGTTATATTTCTCTCTATCCTGTATCTAAATGTGTTCATGCCATTTCTCCAGCCCATCTTTGTGTCTGAGGTATTGTAACAGGTTTTATAAACGGCCTTGTTAAAGATACTTCTGAGAGTCTGATGCTGCAAGTTTCAGTTCGTGCCTAACCAGGTTCCAGTAAAAGATTACATATCTGAAAAGTATTTTTGATTCTTAGAAAACAAGTTGCTTTATAGTTCCCACAAGTTAGTATCTAATATTGCTCAGATTAATCTGGCCTTAACAGTAACACAGTGAGGGCTCTGCTAGTCAAGTATAAGCACTTATTCTGGTTTATATGCATCGGTGTCTCTTAAGGAGTCAACGGCAATGTAGATAAGTAACAGCAGATCTTCAAACTGCTCTGCCAGTGTTTATGAAATAAACGATGTCATTGTGAATTCCTGATGCTGCTCTGAGCACCGCAACGATGGAGAGAAGGTGGCCTCGGTGGGCCCAGGAGGAAAGGGTCCTGCTGCAGTGTGGCACAGTCCTGGCAGGTGTGGCGTTTGGGAACACAGAGGTCAAGGCCAGGCAGCTATCATGGCTCTCTTGGACCAGCAGCTGGACATTCACCCTTCAGCAATCTGCTTCCTCTTCCCTCCCAGCCCGTAACATAGGACAAGACTCCTGAAGTTCGCCTGGCTTCAGTCGGCACGGACACCAAGCGTACATGACTCAACAGGGATGGAGGGTGTGTGGCAGCATTGGGTTGTGGCTGAGCCCCTGCTGGGCCGTGGCTGCTTTGAGACGTGCATAGTGTTTAGAAAGAACAGTTCCACCCTCTTCCTGAAGCTCGCCTCCTGCTGAATTCACGAAAGGAGTTCCCAGCCCCAGCAGAGGTGGAGGCCCGGCCGTTAGCAAAGGCTGGAGAAGACGCCAGGTTGGTGAAGAGCCCTTGGGTTTTGAGGACTGGGCCAGGGGCAGGGAACAGGCAGACAGGGCCGCAGAACTGTGAGGTGTCCGCCCTTCTCCTGCACGAGGGCAGACGGGAGGTCCCTGGGTCCTGGTGTGGCGCAGGTGAGGGATGAGTCAAAATACATGCCCCCGGGGACACGCCTCAGGGACACAGAACACAAAACACTTTGGTGAAGGGTGCTCTCTCTTGTCCAGTCTGAGCTGTAACCCACGGGAGAGGGCCACCTGCAGGACAGTGACACTCCTGGTTGACCATCATGACTAGGGAAACGACTTTGAACATTGTATCTATATACACTTACGATGCTTAGCAACCAGCAATGGAATAAGAGGGGCTCTGAGGACCTTCCATGACAGGCTCCTTTGCTCAGGGAGGGCGATTCAGAGACATCCTGAGAACTAGTTTCGTTGCCTCTGAAAGGGAATGCAGTGAATACCTGTATTGAAGCAAAATCTTCGGACCCCCCTGGCTTACACACAGAGTCCAGCAGTTATTCCCACGGATGGGGCACGGGTGGGGAAGGGAAGAGAAGTCTCCACGTTAGTACCGCAGTTACACTTTCTCTTTCAAAAGGACTATTCTGCGTGCGTCTCTGCTAAGAGTGCCTCCCGGGACCCTGAGGGAGCTAGAATGAGGGCGAAGGACCAGAGCTCCGTGGTGGTGGGGTTGAAGCAAAATAGAATAGGATCCTGATGTCAGAGGGCCTGGCAAGCACTCAGTTGAAAAGTTGCTCTTTGTTCCTAAAAATAAAATGTCTGAGCCTCTTTTTTTGGATTCTTCCTTAGAATGAAACCAGCCAGCCAACTGCTGGCCTCTCTTTAGGATTCGCTCCACAGCCCTCAGCCCAAAGGATCTCCTGCCCTGACAAAGTGCCACACGAGAAAGGAGATGACCTAAGGGAAAGCTTCTCTTGCACGGATATGGCTGCAGTGTCCATTTGTAAAGCAGATTCTGTCTGTAAAAGGGCGAGTGGACAGGGCGAGGGAGAGAAAAGCCAGTTGGAAAGCTGCCCAGAGGTTGGGAAGGGACTCACGAGCGCACGCGTCAGTCTGTTCCAGAAGGTTCTCTGGGGGGACTGGTGGCAAGGATGCCTCGTGTGAAGACCCCCACAGAGGATCCATACAACACCTTCTCTCTGGAGAATTCTCTGAATCTCTCCCAACTTTTGTCCGTTCATGAAGTCTTCTCCCCAAGTTACAGCCTCGGTTTATGAAACGACAGCGGTGATCAGGCTGCACACTGAACTAACAGAGGGGCCGTGGCTCCTCTTCTTTGAAGAGGCTCCGTTTGGGAGTAGGTTTCGGGCAGACATTGTACAGACCTACTGCGTGCTGTGATGGCCCCAAGAACCAAAGCCATTTCTCAGAGCTCTTCTCAGTTGACCTCATGCTATGGGCTGACAGTCCTGTACAGAAAGAGCTTTCACAACACGAAGGTCGCCTTTTTACAGAGTCCTTCCTGCCTGACCCACGGCGCAGCCACTGTAAGACTAAAGTGTCAGGTAGCGAAGGCCTTTCCTTCCCTGGAAGAGGGACATGATTCTGTGGGCGTTAGCACCGATGTTCCGATACATTTTGTCCATCAGCAACACTGGGGAGAAGATTCATGAAAACCTAAATTGTGATTTCCTATGTAAGCAGTTGGGACTACAGATGTAAAATAATGGGAAAATTCCTCATTAATCTACATACAATGCCTCCAGAGATTAGCTGTTAGAAATAATTTCCTGGTTGAGAAAACAGAAGATGTAAAAGATTTCTCAGGGAACCCTTTGTTTATCAGACGGCAAATTTCCAAGCCTAGGCCAGAGTTTCTTCACCAGGTGGTCCACGGGGACTGCTTGTACCAGATCAGCTGTAGGTGTTCTAGAGATGCAGATTCCAGGGGCCCGTCTTAGATCTTGGGAATTGGGCCTGAGAACCTTCATTTTGGACAAGCTCACTTGGTGATTTTTTTAAACCTTTTTATTGAATTTATTGGGGTGACATTGGTTAACAAAAATATATATGTTTCAGGAGTACAATTCTATAATATATCACCTGTATATTACATTGTGTGTTCAGCATCCAAGTCAAATCTCCTTCTGTGGTGATTCTTTTACACATTAAAGTTTACAAATCATTGAAATGTCTTTAACCTCCTCCCACTCTTTAAAGAAAAAAAAAAAGAAGTAGAAGAACAATAACACTACAGCTCTTGCTCACCTAGTTCATAGGCAGCTTGAAGAAGCTACCTTAACATTACTGGCCCCCCGTGAACTTCCGCATGTACTGTAGCAAGGCCTAAAAGGATGGGCTGTCCAAAGATGGAATGGGGTGGTGAACTGGCCATTACTGGACGCATCGAGAGGTTGGACAACCTCTTACCAAGGACACTGCAGAAAGGATTTCCAATCCTGAGCAAATGTACCACATTTCCTCCAGCTCTAGGATCCTATGATGCTGTTATAACAAAATCAGCTTTAATATATCCAGTACCACATTTAAAAAATCTAAAGTGGGTCCGGCTGGTGTAGCTCAGTGGATTGAGCGCGGGCTGGGAACCAAAAGGTCCTGGTTTGATTCCCAGTCGGGGCACATGCCTGGGTTGCAGGCCAGGTTCCCAGTGAGGGCCACGTGAGAGGCAACCATACATTGCTCTTTCTCCCTCCCTTCTCCTCTCTCTGAAGATAAATAAAAATAAATCTTTAAAAAAAATCTTATATAAAAAAAATATCTAAAACGGTAGTCTTTTGGTAGTTTGCAGAAGAAGCAAGAAAACCAGTCTATGAAACTGAAGTTCAGAAGCTCAGGACACAGCCAACAATGTACTTAGGGATCCTTAACTTTAATTTCAGCTCTGACACTGACTGGCTAACGGTGTCCTCATAATGACAAACATATAAAAGGCGAAAGAGTCCGTCATCTTCATAACGGTGTCTACGTCCCAAGCACTATGACATCTGTTGGCACTGAAATGACCGCTGAGCCTTTTCACCCATCAGCTCTGTGTTCATCAGACCACAGGACGGACGGACGAGAATGACCGCCCACCATCCACACTGCAGTTCACGTTATGTGGATTATACACAAGCCCTGGACAGCGCTAAACCTCAGCCTTGAAATGGGCACTTTGAGAAGATGACCGCGCAGAGAGATGGTCCATTTGATGAAAAATGACAAACATCAGGACAATGGTGCACTCACATTTATGGGTTGTTTCCTATGGTTCCCTTTGCTTCTGAAACAGTCTGCAAGTTTGGGAATCTAAAGCAAGTGGTTGGGATTCGAAGTAAGCCATACCTGGCTGTCCTAGCACAGCGCTGGCACATAGTTGGACTTGAAAAGGATGTTTGTCGTGACATCTATAGTTGCCAAAGGGAGAAGGGAGGAGTGAATGAATGAGGAGACAACAAGAGGACCAAATGTAACCGGGGCTCAGTCCCGTAGCCTGCTTCTCAGAGTAACAGCATTTAGGGGACCCAGCCTTTCCGGTTCACAGATGACATTAATAATTAAGACAGGAAGACTCCTGAGAAAGGCAGAAGAAAGAAAAGAAAAGAAAAGAAGAAGTGGAGAGGAGGACAGCAAGAGGAATTCATGTTTCAGAGCTAATTGAAGATTTATGGGAGTAACTTTTTAAATCTTAGACATAAATCATCTAAACCATGATAAGTGAGTTCAGTGTAAATGACGGTTATAGGATTACCTGGACTATTATAGTATTTTATTGAAACTTCACACTGCAAAATTGGGGGAAATTAAGCTGTTTGTAACGTACTTTGGAGGAAAGAGAAATAAATGGGCAGGTAAACATTAATCAGGTCGATGACCAGTCTTTGGGTGCAGCTGGATAGTTCCACCTGGGATGCGAGCCAAACTCTTTGGGGGAAGACGTCAAGTTTTATAATATCCGCAATCCCCAAGCCCATAATGGTGAATTACACGGGTCTGAGCATAAGAGGAAAAGTCGCCATGACTAGAATAAAAGGATAAGGCAGGGGTCCTTGGGCTTCTCAGGACTGCATGGTCTGTGATTCTCTGGGTTTTTACTGCTCCTTCCTCAGCCCTCAGAACTCTTAATCCTATTTTCAGTGCTGAGGGTAAACCGGGAAATATTTTCTCCTCCTAGACTGCAGTTACTCACACAATAAACAGGTAATAAACATTTTACTGCCCTGAGCAACCTCCTGCTAGGCAGGCCATCAGAGGAGCAAAGACTGTGCATAGAGTAACCTCCCGCAGGAGAAACTGCCGGGGACAAAGGACGGGAGTAACCCTTTAAGAGCGTGTCCTCTCTGGGTCCCCAACCCATGCTGGGCACATCCTCCCCAGCCGTGTGGTCTAGACTCCTCTCTGCTTGAGGCTAGTGGGGAAGATTTGATTTCACCAAAATGTCATTTAGTTGCCATTTCAAAGGTCCGTCTAGCTAAATTAAAGATGAGGAAAGAAACTGGAATTTACAGTCTCCCAGGTTAAATCCTGGGCTGGGAGCCTGGAAAGCAAAGGAAGGGACATGTCGCCGCAGACTGAAGTGGTTCTGGGGACAGAATCATTCAGTTTGGCTTCAGTTCGATTCCAGGTTTGCCTTTGATTTTCCAACACATCCTGGCCTCACTGTTATTGTTTATGTACACCCGCACATCACATCAGTGGTCCTCATCTGTTGCCTGTGTGAGAGGCACGGCAGATGTCCTCTGACATCCTATTTTTTCCACTGTACTCGGGGTGCCCTCAAAAGCCTGTTACCTTCAGCTTAGTTCAAAGCTTTTTATGGTTCCAGTTGCTTAGGAAATATTTCAGTTTTCTTTCACGCTGAAGGTACCTCTTGCGGCTGCAAGAAGACTCCGCACCTTCCCCCACTCCGGGAAAGGAGGGCGGAGCCAAACATAATACGATAAGCTCTGCTCTACCTCTGACATTTAACTTATTTATGGGAAATAAAAATCTCACATAAATATTTTCCACCCAATAGCATGCCAAATCTGAATGTATTAACCCAAGGCAAATGATAACTGCGCAAACAATTTTCCAATTCATGTAGGTTGAAAAAAATGATTATTTTGTAAATCAACAGTTCTTTGGTGTCAGTTGCAGTTAATTTATGGTATTTTGCTCTAATTTTATTTTGGAATATTAATTTTTGTTGTATTTTGCTGCAGAAGTGCTGCAGTTGTCCAGCCAGAGCTGCAACACGCTGACATGGGCAAAGAGACACATCGGAGACCTGGCACTGGGCTCTCGGAAGCCCACACACCCCCTTTCTGGTTTGTTTCTCTTCTGAACCTTTTTTACAAGGCGGGGGTGTTAAGAAAGTGACTGTGCAGATCAGATGGTAACTGATTAGAAAGCGCTTTGAATATGTGTGCGCTGAGGGGCAGGGGAAAATGACAGGGCTGCTGGCCACTGCAGGTGGAAGTGCGGGGCTGCCGGTGCGGCCACGCTGACAGAGGCGCTCGAGGAGAGCCCGTCTTGCCCTGAACTGTCTTTGGACAAGCCCCACAAAAACAGGGTGGAAATGCGCCCAAAGCAGACACTGGCAAGGCAGAGGGCTTAAACCACCGAACACGAGGCACCCACGCTAGGTGGCAGGGCTGGGGCTCCGACGGAAGCCGAGGGGTAGTGGTCACAAGAGCACCGAGGACCAGCCAGCCAGGGATTCGTGCCAAAAGGGACTGCCCTGGGGTGGTTAACAAGGTGCCATATGAAGGGCAGGAAGGGATCCTTCTGTTTCAGCCATGTTAGTCCATTAGCAGACTTCTGGGTCCTACCACGTTCTAGCATTTACAAAATGACCTGCAGCAAACCGGTGAGGACCCAGATGCCAGAGACTGCCCTGAGGAAAGGGATAGAAAAAACGTCCTGTGAAGTGATATGCAAGGGACTGGGTTGCTTATCTTGGAAGAAGAGCAGGTTAAGGGGAGGCAGGGACTGTATTCAAATATGGGAAGGGTGTTGGAGGGGCACAGATCCACTCTTCTCCACATGCACGGGAGATTGACCAGAAGTGCAGGCTTCAATAATAAGCTGGAGAATATTCAGTTGGCAAGAAGGAAGAACTTAGGGAAAGGCAGAATAATAAAAACCAGAGGCAGGCTCACGTGGATCATGGATGTCACACATGTCCAGAACAGAACTTCCGGTTCTTTCTCCCCCACTCTGACACTACCGACATCTTCCCTATTCCAGTCAACAGTGCCAACACTGCCCTGTTGGCCAAGTAAAAAGTCCTAGGAATCACTCACACTTCCTTCCTTTCCCTATCCACCCCAAATCATATTCTTCAGCAGATTTTGTCAGCTCTACCTCCAGAAGAAAGCCTGAATTTGGTCACTTTTCAATTTCCACTCCCACCTTCCCAGCCCACGCCACCATCACTACTTGCTTGGATCAGAGCCAGGAGGATCCCTGTATTCTCCTTCCATCCACTCTCCCTGACATGACTGCCTTTTAGAACATAAACCAGACCACGGACTGCCCTGCTCAACACCATCCAAAGACTTCCCATCATGCGGGGAACAAGACTCATATTCGTTATAAGGGCCCTCAAGGTCCTGCATCATCTGGCTCCTGCCCACTGCTGAGTCCCCATCTCATCCATCCCTCTCCCTCTGCTGCTCACTTTAGCCACATGGACTTTCTTCACTGTTCCTGAACGAGCCAGCTTTGTGCCATCTTTGTACCTGCTGCTCCTTCAGCCTGGAACCCTCCTGCCCTAGCTCTTCACCTTCATTTGGCTGGCTCCTTTTTTGTCGTTCTGGTCTCAGCTCAAGTGTCACCTCCTCAGGCCTTCTCCAGCCACTAGAAATGTACATTCTGCAAGTGGGAACTTTATCTATTTTGTTCCTGATGGTATCCTCAAGCCTTGACTGGGCCCCTGACACACTGGGTTAGGACAATAAATATTAGTTGAATAAAGAACAGGATGACTATGAGAGCAGGTTGTTACCTGCTATCCCAAGAGAGCTGGAGATGAGAAAAAGAAACTGTTGTGAATGGACCAGATGATCTTTTGGTCGGAGATGGACAAGGGTGTGTACCTTTGTAGAGGGGGGCCTTGCTTACTCCACTGAGGTTCCCGGGAAGAGTCTAACCAGGTGGGGCGTCATCTTTACAAGAGTCGGGGAATTGTAGGGGAGTTTCTCTGAGCAGGAGAAAAAGCAGAGAGGACTGACCTTGGGCCTCAGAGGGCAGTCACAGTGGAAGAAGAAAGGATGGGAATGTAAGACTCGCCACCCCACTCAAAACCATTGAGTTGGATCAACTGTTGGAGTGAATTGAGGTTTCTATTTTGTTTCTTCTTCAAAAAGAGGCATGAGAGGCAGAGCTGCTCCCCAATCCTTCCTGAAAGCGAATCGGCAGTTCTACCTCCAGAACATTTATGAGGCCCTTGTCGTTTTAAGTCCCCACAGGAAATGCTGTAAGTCACCTACATCTACCTTCAGATGGCTTCCTTTGATTCAGAGCTGGACTGAGGAGGGATGAGAAGGACCCCTGGAGGACATGACCAAAACATTTCTGTAGGCCTTGCATGCAGTGGCTAACCGTCACACCAGCCAGTGAGTCTAGGCCTCAAGACCAAGGTCAATGGCTTTTATTTTATTTTTGCCCTTAATTTCCTCAAATCGCTGAGGGCAATCTTTGACCAGGGCTTCTATAGATGTCTATGATGGTCTGACTCACAGACTTCACTACAGCCTGAGGTTCAGTAGGCTTTTTCGTCCTTTATTTCAAAATTCCAAGCTGTTATCATCAGGTGGTTGATAGAAATTAAAAATAATTGAAATAAACTTAGAAACTTAGCTTTAAAAATAACTACGACTTCCACCTCCCAAAACACCCTCCAAGTGGTCACACTTTCAGTTGTGCTCTTTAAGGCTCGTAGCTCTGATTTTTAATATTAGCATTGTTTCTAAAATGTCTGAGAAAAGGCGAGTCCTATCTCCTAAAATTTAGAAATACAAATGAACACTTGCTGTCCATTTTAAGAAGTTGTCTTGGGCTCTATCTGCATCGTGGGGTCTGCCAGCAACACATACGACCACTGGAGGCGATGACAGACGGGGACATGGAGTGGGTTCTCTATAAATCAATAATTGGAGGAGGGGTGAGGGACTGTCCGCTTTGGTGATTTCATTTTCAGCCACAGCTGGCCAGATTGCTTATTGGGAAATAAAAGTCATGGCAAATTGGGCTTGACAATAAGCAGGCCTGACTCCATAGGTCCCTTCTCTACTCTCTGCAATTAGAATGAGTGGGGGAGGGGAGGCCAACAGGGAAAGACTTTTCCCTCTGTCACAGATCAGTCTTAGTTGATTTTGTAGGGCACTAGCCATATGTCACATGTGTTAAGTGCTGCTCTCTGTCAACTTGTGGACTCTGCCGTTTTTGTGCCTGCGGGCCAACCGAGGCGCTACCGTTTCTGACTTCCAGGCTCCTCAGACGTCCACGGACATCAAGAGGCAGGCTGCTCAATGCTGCATCACTGTTTGAAAGTAAATTAAAATAAAAAATTCAGTTCTCCAGGTGCACTAACCACTTATGAAGTGCTCAGAGCCACATGTGGCTCGCAGCTACTCTATTGGACCATAGATATAGAATGTGTCTCATGTTCCAGAAAGTTCTATCAGACAGCTCTGATCCAGAAAACTCATTTGGTGCCAAGAGGCCCTCGCTTCACAGGTTCTGAGATGACAGCTACCATTGTGGTGTAGAAGGGAACAGGGTTGACTAGAACTGGGGATTCTCTGGGTGCCGTGCGTCCATCTGGAAAGCAGGTGTCACAAATCTGTGACACAGGACATAGCTCCAGGAACCTCAAACCAAGGACAGACTCTGAACTAACCTCCTTTTTCAACAGGAGCATAAACTGTGCATGTGTTAATTCTACCGACCTGCAGAAGCCATGTGGAAAGCTTTACCCTGTTTCCTCCTTTTTCATTGTTACTCATGAGTGAGTGACCCTTGACAAAACTGCTTTTCATCTCCTGTGTGGCTACGCATGCGTCTCCCTTCTCTGCTGGCAAAGGGTTGCAAAGGCTCTGATCGTTCTCTTTCCTCCCAGACGCTCACTGAACTCATAACTTCGATGCGCGACACCTGCTGCCCCCACATCCACTGTAACTGGTCCCACTAGCTCCTTACCCCGACTGCATTAGTCTCCGCACAGTGCTTGCATTACACATTGTAAATTCTCAAGTTCCTAATTTATTTTCTATCCGCAAATACGTGTGCATTACCTTCCAAAAGTAAATCGCAGAAGAAAACCCAGAAACACTGTAGAACATGGAGCGAGGTAACCCATGCTTTCTGACATGGATCAGAATGAATGCCATACAACTCTGTTGCTGAACATGTGGGGCGCAGACAATGAAAGAGAAAGCCCCTTTACCTAGAAATTTATATAAAATTGGGGAGTTCTACATTTGAAAGGTTGAAGTGTTTACATTTGGAAAACTTTATGGTATTTGAGAGTTTCTTAATCCCCAAATCCTGATTCTGCTGCTAGATTAGATTTATTAAGAACTTTGAACTTCAAGCCAATCCATACGTATGATCTGCCCTGTGCGACCAGATGAGTCCCTTCTCTGCACCAGCCTCAGACAGTCAGACAGGATTAGCCATTATTATTCTAATTTCACAGGTGGGCACATAGAAGCAGAAAGGAGGGAAAGACACACGCCTCCCCCAGGGCAGAGAAGTGTGGTCTCACTTCCGGTCACTGTGCACAAGCCAAGTTTATTTCATGGCTGGAACACACGGGCTCTGGTTTTGATGCCAGCTATTTGGTTCACAGTGACATTGCCTCTTCTCAAAACTTGAGGAAATATCTGGCACCCTAAGGTCAAGGCAACTGAACAAAATGGATAGCAAAGAAGGTCAAGGATGACGATATCCATTTGCAACATTCTCCCCACATGGAAGCACCCTATTTAAGTCATTTGAGTAGAGTACCTGTGTGGCCCACCAGGAGCTGAGTCTGTCTGGAGGGATAGGGGTGGGGGGGGCCGGCGGGAGCTGCACCACAGAACATGGGCACTGAGGTAAGTTGGTGAGAAGTAAAAGGGAGAAGAAAAATGATGAGATTTGAGAATTAAGGCTGGATCTATATGCCGAACCCATAAATTATGATCGGTCAAATCAGTTTTAAAATATCAGCCTAAACTTTTTTTGAACAGTTTAGCTGGCTTTTTGGCCATCTTGGGATAGTGAAACTTATAGGTCACATGAGCACAGAGACTAAAGTGTTCGGTCACATGCCCGTATAGAAAGGATGTTCTTGGATGGCTCTCCCCAGGGTCACAGGGCTCCCAGGAGAAGCCCGGTACATGTGCCAGGGATGCCTGGTGCCTCTCTCAGTTGGCTTGCCATGAATAAATGGCACGGCCTTGGCCAGGAGCTCTCGGAGGCTGTGCTCTTTACTGCAGATTTTGGGGCCGCAGCCCAGCGGTGCGTGTGCCTGGAACGTGCATCTGTGGGTGAAGCTTCACTTTGCACAGGGGCTCTCTGCCATCAACCCTGCAGCTCTGGGCTGCTGAAACATATTTGAGCTCAATTTGGGAGTCCTCACGCAAAAGCATTTCTCCCTCCGCCTTTCAGATGGGGATTTGCCACATCCAAAGTAGGGCCTTTACACTTTTATTTGCTGTGCTTCCCTCTGCTCCAAATTTGGCTTTAGGCTGCCTATTTTCAGTGTCTGGGAACCTTAAGAAGGGAGTAATGCGTAAAACCTCCAGCTAATTCGAATCCTTCCCCAGGGCTTGGCATTTAGCTGCAGCTCTATCAGGCATTTTGGATGGAAAAAAAAAAAAAAAAAGACATATACAGTCTCTCTCAGTAGAGGAGCCTTAAAGAAAACGTGGCCCTTTTCCACTGGTTCTGTGCTCTGTCTAGCTGTAGCACCGGGCAATAAAAATGGATACATGTTGCCTGTCATTCCTATGTAAATGTCACCTGGAGGATACAGCCCTCACCAGGCAGATGGCTAATTTTTCTGCTCTAACCTCATTTCTCCAGTGTTCCTGTGCTCGTGTGAAGTCCTGCCCCTGGGGTCAGGTCCTAATTGCTGTCAAATGTTCGGAGATAAAAGTGGCGTCTACACATCACTCATGCGAAGGCTGTTCCTGGCTGTGAACTGCGGTTGTGGCGGCAAGAGCCGTGGCTGCAACAAAAACCGCGTGGTGGGCTATACCTGCCAGCGCCCGGCTGCTCCGAACAGGCTTTTCTGCGTCTGAGTGTCAAGCTGAACACTTCTCTTTGTTACTGCTCGCAGCCCCCGGACTCCCACGTGCAGGGAGCGGGCTGCCCTTCTGCCAGGCTCAACAGCCACTTCCTCAACTGCAGCTCTCGAGCTCAGGCTGCCTCTTGGCATCAGCCTGATGGGCGAATTTGGGCAGGGTCAACAGAGGGCCCGTTTGTCCGGTCACAGATTTGGGGGTGGGGGCGGCTCACCTGTGGCCCCTCAGGAGTCCCGCTGACATCAAGCAGACAGGTAGCCCCAACAGCCAGGACCCCGCCAGTCAGCGACCAGCCGTCGGATTGGATGCACATTCATCTTCAAATTATGTTGTGTGACAGCCGGGTTGCTGAACACCATTTTAACATGCAGATCGACTCCTCAGAGGCTCTTCATTATGCATTTAGCGGCCTGTTTTCAGACTAAGCAGCATGTCAGGGAGGTCCCTCTCCTTTTTCTACCTGGGTGGAGGAAAGGGCTCGCTGGCTGTGGGGGGGCCACAGATATTCAAATGCATATGTTTACTTTCCTGAGCATCTGCACACAGCAGCTTTCTCTGATGCAAGAGAGGAAGAAAAGACCTTTGGTTCTGAGACTCGGGGAAAAGGGCTAGTGAAACAAGGGAGGCTTTGTCGAGGAGGGGAGTCGGCCGGGCCAGCCCGATGCCCGCCTGGCTGCCCAGAGCCCACCGGGGCGCGTCCACACAAGCGCGGCTCTTATCGGCACACAGACCGTCTCTTTCTCTCTCACACATGGCCTGAAGTATTTTAAGCAGAACACTTCCAATTTCCTGTTTCTAAAACTGTCTTGCATCTCCAACGGCATTCCGGGCGATCCTGGCGAGGGACAGGCCAGGCCAACTCAGAGTGAGCGGCGCACAGTCTGGTGACGTGGCTCTAGGGTAACCTAAGGGGCTCTAGGCCCCTTTGTCCCCCTTCCCACTTCTCTTCCCAGTGCGACTAGCTTCCACTTGTTGAAGGCGTCTCTCTGTGGCCTGGGGCCGCTATGGCAGGGGCACTGATATCCTCCTGCGTGAGTGTGAGTGTGAGCGTGTGCCTGTGTGCGTCTTCTTTCCCAAGGGTCTCTTTCCCTTCCTTAAAAGGAACCACATTTGCATTGCTTTTTAAAATTCCCGCCACTTCCCATTTTGTCCCCAGATGTGGTATTTTCTCTATTTTTTGGAAAGACCGACAAACAAGGGCGCCCAGTTCCTGGACCTTCCGCGGGCTGTGACGTAGCGAAGGCAGTGGCATCTTCTTCTACCTCTGGTCAGTGGGGCTTCTCGATTTGGGAACTGGGGGGAGGGCCCTTCTGCTTCATTTCCTGGCTGCCACCAGAGAAAGACCCTGGACGGGTTTGTAAGGCTAGCGTGGACACAAAAGCTGACGAGGCCAGGGCTGATACCTGGATTTCTAACTGGCAGCCGCCCTGCCGCCTGCCTCCTGGGTGCCCCCTGTTTGAGCGGCAGCCTGGCCCTCTGCTGCGGGGTCCTCCCAGGCACTGCTGGACCCTGCTGGCAGGACCGTGCATGGAATTTTGCTATTTACATGTTGAAAATACTAAATGGCAGAGTTCATTTTAGTAGGGCCCTGGGCAGAAAATAGAACCGACAGCAGAGCTATATTCCGAATTCCCCTGTGAAGGCTGGGGGAGGAATAAAATGGACAGTGATGCCTGCCCCGGGACCAGCGTGTTCCTGATGAGTGAATTGGGCAGTAAATGCAGCATTTTATTTTTGTATGGAATATGGCGATCCCCACTGACAAGAGCAGGTTGCGCGTGGCTGCTGGGCTGTGGCTCGGCTGGTGTCTCGCTGTGGAGTATTGTTTAGAAAGATCTCACCCAGCAAGAACAGTATGGCTGCCTAGTGCCTGAGGCCACTCATGGGGAGATCTGTCCCCTCGTTCACATAGCTCCGGACTTTTTTTTTCCTGTGATAAAATAAGTGGATTTCCTGAATTTAAAATATTACTAAGGGTTCTTGGTCCTAGAACTACTCTGTGTTGTAAGGTCCTTGATTGACAGATGTGAGCAGGGTGCAACCGGTTTTGCAAGCTTCTCATAGGTAAGACAAAGGGACAATTCCAACTCTAGTCGTTACCATGGGGACCAGGGAAAGTCAGTAACCCTTGAGTTTTAAGTTCATGGTGGTAACATGGGCTACACTGTGTCCCCCACCAATTCATGTGTTAAAGTCCTAACGCCCAGTACCCCAGGGTCTTTAAGAGGTAATTAAGGTTGAATGAGCTCATTAGGGTGGGCCCTAATGCAATCTGATTGGTGTCTTTATAACAAGAGGAGATCAGGACACAGGCACATGGAGTGGGGAGACCGTGTAGGCGAAGACACTGGAAGAAGCTGGCCCTCTGCAAGCCGAGGAGAGAGGCTCTCAGAAGAAACTAACCCTGCCAACCCCTTGATCTTGGACTTCCAGCCTCCAGAACTGCGAGGGGATGAATCCCTGTCAATTAAGCCCCTCAGCCTCTGTACGTTGTTATGGCAGCCCTGGCAAAGGAATGCAGGCACGAGTCCTAACGTGCTTCAAGGATGTGGGAAACAATGGAGGGGGCCGGGGAGGGAAGCTGCACAGTATTTCGGGGATTTCAGGCATCATTTTAGCTGCTGTGTCTTAAGAAGGGTGGATTCAGCAAATCTCAGCCCAGATGCTAGACTACGTGGAAATTGGGTTGCTATCCCTTGGCGAAATAGCTGTAAAAGTGCAGTTGCTCTTAGCTTCCTGTTCTTAAGGCAGAACTGACATCTTGAACTGGGAAAATGCTGTGAAGGACCTATCTAGCCCTTCAAATAAATCTAGATTTCTGCTTGAGCCAATCAATCGGTTCTCCGAGGTGTCAGCTGGTAACAGACGTATCTGTCGATACAACAGCACTGCAGTCACGGGGCAGGTTGTGTTCACAGCAGGAAGCACAGCTCAGCAGTTACTTATATTTGGAAAATGGATAACCCGGGATGATGGGTTTCAGGAGGCGAGGTTAAAGCGGGGTCAAGGGCCAGGTTAATGCGGCACCGTGGCCACTGGAGAAAGAGAGCATGATATATTGATTTCAGGGAAATAGTATGTCTTTCTAGCCTTGCTTCTCACCCTGCTTCTCATCTGTGCAGAGCCTGAACACCCTCTGCCCTCCGTGGGCACCCCTGCCAGCTGCTGCCGTGGGGTGCACTGAGTCACGGGAGCGTGACTGGAGGAAAAGTAAACATCTTGTGTACAGCAGAAACATGGACTACTCCATCGGGCTTGGCTGCCGAGGCTTTTCGTTCGGTTTTCTCTCGCCAGCTGCAAGGACTCAGCTGAGAGAGCCCTCCCCAGCTGGGGCCCCTACTTGGTCTGGGATCCCACAGGGAGTCTCCTTACACTTCCTCATTCTCGGCCGAACAGACATAAATGTTAATCGATTTCTGTGTCCCTTAACGTAATACAAGTCTCCTCTTGGAACAGGGAAATCTACAACTTGCAGGAACACCAGTTAGAGATCATCTTACACAGTTGACCCTCCAAGTCCATGGGTCCCACATCTGCGGGTCCCACATCCACAGATTCAACCAACTGCACAGCGAAAACATTCAGAAAAAAAGTTACGTAGCTACTGACATGCCCCCTGTAGTTAGGCCGACAAAGGTCGTCTCTGTAGTAAACATGATAGGCATTTTTCCTGTCATTATCCCCTAAACAATCTAGTAGAGTAGCTATTTACATAGCATTTGCATTGTGTCAGGTATTCTGTGCAATCTAGAGATGATTTAAAGCATACAGAAGGCTATGCATAGGTTGTATGCAAATACTGTGCCGTATTACATAAGGGGCCCAGTGGCCGTGGATTCTGGCAGGGGAGGTCCTGGAGCCAGTGTCCCACAGAGACGAAGGGGTGACTGTATCTTTGTGCGATCTATTTTTTTTTGGTTGAAGTCACTGAATGTTGCCATTTCATATCACGGGACACTAGGACCGAGGAGGAAGTGTCCCTTCTTAAATTGTTATTCTTGTGCTATTACACCTCTTCTTTCTTTCAAAATGCCATTTTCCAAGTCAGTAAGCTTATATAAATCCCAAGTCACACTACTTTCCTAACTATTTTCAAGTCCCTTCTCTGGGATTTAGTCTCTCCTACAACAACCAAAACTGGACACAGAGTAGCACTAATGTTTTATATGTTATCTTAAATTTTCTATATTATTTTTCTTTTAACCACCCCAAGCATCCTATTGGCTTTTTAAATTGCTGCTGCCTACCAGACAGATATTTTTCCCAAGCTATCAGCCATGACTCTTAAATTATTTTACTATGAGTTCAGAGCCTATCAGAGATTATGAGAAGTTTAGATTATTTTTCCCAAAGTGCATTATTTTACACTTAACCAAATTAAATTTCATCTGCGTTCACATTATCCAATCCCTCGGTTTGCTCAGCTTTGCCTGAAGTGCCTCACAGCAATCCTTAATTTTTTATTAACTGTGTCAATTCAGAGCTTCCTACTTAACTCTTGGCGTTTAGAGCATTTGCCCTCTACTCTCCTCAGGCTCTTGGAAATCAGTGGGTTTCAGAAGGCATGGAACAGAGCACTAGTGGCGCTATTCGGTGGGCTGCTGTGCCAAGTGACACGTAAGAGATCCCAAGATGTCGGTGACGGCACCCTGAAGGTGAGGCACCAGGGTCGGATTCAGCTTCAAGAATCACCTTCATTCTTGTGCTGCGAACAAATGATCCTAAAGTGTTTCCCACTTCATTTGGATACCACATTAGAAACTCAGATAGGAAGCCTAGCAGATTGCTCATTTCCTGCAGAGCCATCCTCTCCCAGGCTTCCTGTGTGGCCCGTGGTGACAGCGGGCGGCTTGCCCGGCTTCTGCGCTGCCTCCCTCCCTCTTCTTCAGGGTTTTCTTCCAAATAGAAACTAGAGGGGCGAGTTCACTAGAGGCTTTTCCTGGTTTCCTTTCTCAGATTCCAAGAGAAAGATAAGTATGTCGCCTCTTGTCCCGAATTCTTAGCTCTAGACCATCTCCAATCCTTTCCCCTGTGTGGCCAGACAAGGATATTGGATCTGACAGAATAAACTCCACTCAATTTTAAAAGTACCATTAAGAACATGGCTGCCCACAAAGTATTTTCCCCCATTTTTAACTGGGCCCATTGCTGTCCAGTTCAAAGATTGGAATCCCCAACTTCTTTTGCAGACAGGATGGTCAAGAAAGTTTTGGCCTATGAGATACAAATGAAAGCTTGGGTAAGTTTTCTTGGAAATTTCCTTCAAAGAAGACATGCCTTCTTCTTGTGTTCTTGTGGAAAAGGCCTTCTGCCTGGAACACCTATGTGGTGGCCGGGCTAGAAGCCATTAGAGACCATGAAGGTCACAGCCGGGGGTGGCAGAGCGG
Organism: Micronycteris hirsuta; assembly: GCA_004026765.1. Classification (NCBI taxonomy): domain Eukaryota; kingdom Metazoa; phylum Chordata; class Mammalia; order Chiroptera; family Phyllostomidae; genus Micronycteris; species Micronycteris hirsuta. The sequence continues at coordinate 38,002 of PVJI01015989.1, forward strand.
GGAGGTGGGAGAAGCCTGAGTTCTTGAAGACTCTGTGGAGCTGCCCCACTAGTCCCGAGCCTCCTCCTCCTGTATGTCGTTTAAGAGGAAAAGAAACGGTGCTGTTTCAGCCACTCTCGTGGGCGTGGGGAGGAGCGGGTGAGGATGGGGTGGAGCCGGAACCTCTGTCTTTGCAACTCTATCTAATTTTAACGGATACGGAAAGATTTGGCTTAGGATTACTTCACACGTTCAAGACCTTCTCATGGTAGAGGGTGGCCTTAGAGGTCATCAGGTACAACCCTTTTAAATACAGTCCAAATGATCTCCTTTGTTGAACGCCTATTATGCGAAAACCAGTAGGTTAAGTGCATTAGGGGAGACAAAATGCTGTGAAATGTAGTGTTTACCTTAAAGGGGCTTTAATCACATAGCAGAAAGCAATATAAGGTGCGCAAAGTTGAACATCATAAGAGAGGAATTCACAGTGTACTGCAGAACCGCCTGGGCCAGGGGAGGCTTCACCCTGACCTGAGCATTTCATAGCGAGAGTGGGCGGAGGGAGATGCAGTCTAGACAGAGGGAGCCTGGTGAGCTAAGAGAGGTGAAGAGCAGGTAAGTCCAGTCTGCAGGTGGGGATGGCTGGCTGTCCAGGGTGACCATATGCAGGGGGAAGTGAATGAAGCAGGATGAAGCTTGGATGGATGGGGGCTTGAAATCTGCATCCGTAGGGTTTTGAGTGTCATGTAAGAGGTCTTTATTTTAGTCTGTAAGTATTGGGGAGATGTCAAAGTTGCTGACCAAGGAAGTGATACACAATCAGGGTTTTTTAGGGAGTCTTGGAACACAGAAAATCAGAGAGGACAACAAGGAAGTTGATGCAAAGGTGTTTTACAAACTCAACCGGGGCAATGTTGGTGAGTTCAGACAGGCGGAGGGCAAAGCAAAGGCATGGAAGGACCTAGACATGGGGGTGGAAGCCGGCTGAATGGGGTGACCGAGAAGCGTGTGCAGCTACTCACTGGATATGGGACCTGCCCGGCATGAGGCGCCAGAGTGATATTCTCAGGAGTCCAGCCGACTGCGGGAATGGAGGTGGGGTGCATGGGATGTTCAGACCTTGTTTGGAAGCCAAGTGGGAAACTGTAATTATTCAGGCCCTCTCAACCGACAACTCCCTGAGGATGCTGGTCACACCCCCCACCCCCCCGAGGATGCTGGAAACAGGCAGGGAACAGCTGGGGACAAAAGGGACACTCCCCAGTCTGTGCCATCAGTCAACTCTACCTTAGTGATCAATAAAGAGAACTAACGTCCACGTCTGGATTGAATGGAGGGATCAGGACTCTGAAACTGACCTTAGGGCTGGGTCCCCAGGTGAAGACCAAATAGGACGTCAGCAGAGGCAGAAAGTGACGTGTAGCTGTAGAGGACACATGGAGGGAACTAAGGGGGAGGAGGGAGGCGGGGGGGGGGGGGGGGGGGGGGGGGGGGGGGGGGGGGGGGGGTGGGGGGGGAGGGGAGGGAGAGGATGCAAATAACTGTAATTGAACAACAATAAAG
>PVJI01015990.1:0-39302 GCA_004026765.1 Micronycteris hirsuta
TCCCTAATGACCAGTGATGTTGAGCATCTTCTCATGGGCTTATTAGCCATTGGCATGTCCTCTTTGGAGAAATGTCTACTCTAATCTTTCATCTATTTTTTAGTTAATTTTTTTTTAAAATGGTGAGCTGCAAGAAGGTTTTTAAAGTAAAAATGTAGATAATTCACAAATAATTTTGAAGAAGAAAATAAATGAAAAGGCACGAGGTCCTTGCGTGTTCAGAAGTGTGAGTAGAAGGGCGTGGTGGAGCCCCGGCAGCGTTGACATTTCCTGGATGGGCGTGTCCAGAAAAGCCCCGCCCATGAGGGGGGCCGGGGGAAGTGGGGGGACAGCAGTCTCTCGGTGGAAAGCCATCTTGGAGGGGTGTATCCAGGCTTCCTGGATCAGAAGATCTAGTTTTCTGTGCCAGCCTGGCTGGGCTATGGTATCTAGTTATTTAACCAAACAATAATCTAAGTGTTGCTGTGGAGGTAGTTTGTAGAGGTGGTTAACTTCTACAATCAGTTGACTTTAAGTAAAGGAGATTTTCCTTGATAATCGTTCTATTAGTGGAAGGGCCTTAAGAGAAAAACTGAGATTTCCCTGAAGAAGAAGACTATCAAGACTATCGTGTGGTGCTGTAGTCAGTCCCTGCCTGAGGATGTTTAGCCTGCCGGCTGGCCCTGCATATTTCCAACTAGCCAGCCCCTGCAATGGATAAGCCAATTCCTTAGATAAATCTCTCTCCATACACATTTGTTCTGTCTCCCTGGAGAGCACTGACTAACACAAGGAGGAAGACGACATCTTTTTGCCAGGCGTCTCCCATCTGAATCTGTCGGAAGCACCAGATTTAGAAATGGAGGAGAACCTGGCAGCCAAGGAGAGGGTCTGAGACAAGGGCATTGAGACAGAAGAAACAGCATCAGAGATTGGAGGCGGGTGTGTGTGTGTGTGTGTGTGTGTGTGTGTGTGTGTGTGTGTGTGCAAATAGTCCCTGAAAAAATCCCCCAACTGGATCATCAGATGTGTAAGGATCCATTTCTAGAAGGTCAAGTTTAATCACTGTTTCCATTGTTCTTTATGTTTGCAATCTCCTGTCTTGAGATGAAGAGGTATCTTTCAGCCTCCTGTGCTCTTGCTCAATGACCATGACCTTTTAGTTCAAGAGAAATAATTTGATTTTGAGAAGATGCTTTTTAGCTTTGCTTGTAACTGTGCTTTTTAGTTTTTCTTCAAGGTCTTTGACTTGCTCCCTGAAGGTCCTCAACTCTTCATTCATGTGCTCATCATTTGCTTCCGAACTTTCCTCCTCTCACTTCAAGGAATAATGGACAGATAATTCCTTAAGAGACTCCATTTCTTTCTCTTGACAAAGTTTAGTCACTTCATTTCTCTCCCCTGAAGAGTTTGATTTGCAATTTTTCAGTCAAGGTTTGCCCAGCCTAAAAGACTTTTAATATGATCTGTCATGTGAGCTTTCCTGTTTTCTTTCTTTTTTTAGAAAAACATTTATTTTAAAAAAATGTTTATATTTTAAAGATTTTACTTATTTACTTTTAGCATATGGAGGGAGAAAGAGAGAGAGAGAAACATCAGTGTGTGAGAGGAGAGATACATCCGTTGGTTGCCTGTCCCACATCCCCAACTGGGGACCTGGCCTGCAACCCAAGCATGTGCCCTGACTGGGAATTGAACCAGCGACCTTTCAATTCACAGGCTGGCATTCAATCCACTGAGCCACACCAGCCAGGGCTTCTGTTTTCTTTTTTAGCAATGTTGGCATAGTACTGATTTTTCTCTCCATCCTGGATGTTTAATTGCACACTGGGCTTTTCAACATCAGTTAGTTCCCTCCTGGCTCCTCTTGTTTGGTCATAAATACTGTCTCCACCTGCTGATTCCAAGTTCTACCCATGTTTCCTTCTCCATGGGAAGCTTTCACCTTCAGCGAACATTTCTCCAGACACTTGGTCTAGACTCTTCACACGTGCCCTGGAGAGCTGTATGAGGCTTACTTTCATTGCCCATATAGTTTTAAGTTTGCATTTGCTCTTTCTACTTGATTTTTCTGGTTTTGGTTTCTGCTTCAACAGACAGATTCTTTCCCAAATTATAAGAGATTGGCTTATCTTAATCTGAATATTGAGGTTTTTCTTTTCCTAGCTGGTTTGCTACTACGCCTAAGATGTACCAAATCATGGGGTTAGCTGTATGGAGGGAATCAGGCACTTCTGGCACTTCTTTCATTTCAGGGTGAAACTGACAAGAACTTTAATTGTATTACAGTGAGTGCTGAATTGCTAAGGGTGTGTTCTTTGACGTTTAGTACAGAAAATACTTTTTTTCATTCACTAAAAAATCCTGCCTAAAACCATGAGATCTGTTAACACACACACTGTCTTGGCAAATGTGACAATATCCCACTGACACCTGGAGGAGGGAGACTTGGTCTGCGCCGTCAGACGTGTGCGCACAGAACTCTGCCTCATCTCCCAAGTTCGCCAACAGTGCAGATCTGTAGCAGGAGGAAGCCCCTCTGTGGCGCCCAGGCTGCACAGAGTCCCCTCTGTTGTCACCAAGTCCTGCTGGACTCACTATGTTGTGAAGAAAAGGACACTGAGCAAGTTTCTTCCCAGAACTAAGCCTGCGTCTGACAACAGGGATGTAGGGTCAAGAGAGGGAACAGGCCTGGCATGGCACCTTCCTCTCCACCCGCCCCCCAGCAGATGCCCTGAGACCGTCTGTCTTGTCCATGGCTCCGTCTTCTCTCTGTTCGAAGCTCTCTTTTGTGGCCCTGGAGGCCTCAGTGCGTGCCCTTCCCTCTGCCTGGAAAGTGCTTCCTCTTGCTGCCCTCCTACAGCCAACGCAACTTCTGTAGCTACTGGACCCACCCTCCCTGCGTGCCCAGTGCCCAGAGAAGGGCCCGGCGCAGACTAGGTCCTCAGGGCTCCAAGGACGTTCGTGGAGGTAACGAATGAATGAGTGAACAGACGAGTGAGGGTCAAAGCTTGCAGATGAACACAGAATGCTTGCTCTGTTGCCTCAGCAGCCGGTTCCCTTGGGAGAGCTGAAAACGTCTTTCAGGACCCCACGCAGGATGGTGGAGAAAAAGGGAGGCAGTGGTAGCCCTTCTGGGGGCTCCCACCCCACCGCCACACCAGGAGATGTGAACAAGTTACCTAACCTTTCTGAGTGTCCTTCCTCATCCCTCATGTGATGTTGTAAGGGGTTAGTGCAAGGGTGGACACAGAGCTTGGAAGTAAGTGAACTTTTTGATTCCATCGCCCAAGGCCTTAGCAACTCCTTCCAGGAATTGAGTATTCCACCCAGCTTTAACAAGAGCGTTAAGATAAGAAGATAAAATACCTGCTATAAATTCAAGAAAAGGAGATAAAACATTTTTACTGTTAAGATTGTATGCTCGGTAAACATAACAGGCTAATAAAAACTACTAGAATTAAGAGAATTGAGCAACGTGACTGCATATAAGGTAAACATAAAACGCAAGACTATTTTTTTAAAGAGAACTTTAGATTAAGATACTAAAAGCAGCTGCAGACTGCCAGCTCCCCTTTCTGGCACAGAGGCACCGCGGGCCCTGGCCAGCGTGCAGCTGCGCAGGCCTTTTCCCGTTCTCCGCCGGAGCACTCACTGTCCGAAAGGCTGAGCAAGGTGTCCATCTGCTTTTCTACTCTTAGGATGAATAGCTGCGAACAAACTTGAGGGTCAAATCACATAGCAACCAAAAAGGATAAAATACTTCAGAATGCACTTAACAAGAAAAGTATAAAACCTACAAAGAGAAAAACCACAACATCTTATTAAAAGATATACAACAATGGCCTGGCTGGTGTAGCTCAGTGGATTGAGCGCGGGCTGGGAACCAGAGAGTCCTGGTTCGATTCCCAGTTGGGGCACATGCCTGGGTTGCGGGCCAGGTCCCCAATGAGGACCATGTGAGAGGCAACCATACATTGCTCTTTCTCTTTCTCCCTCCCTTCTCCTCTCTCTGAAAATAAACAAATAAAATCTTAAAAAAAAAAAAAGATATACAACAAGATTTGTATGAATGAAAAGACATGTCATGTTCTTGGACAGAAAGATACAAATTCGTAAAAGTGTCAATTAATTACTGTATAAGTTCACTTTAATGCCAGCTAGACTACTAACAAATTTCCTCCACCTCCTCCTTCTTTTTTAGGAATTGACAGAGAAAGTATGAAAAATAAGAACAGGGAGGAGATTTGCTCTCCAGAAATCAGAACAGACTAGAAAGCCGCCGCGGTCAGAACGACCCGTGGCAGACACTGCGGGTTTCGCTCTGATACTCATTGTCTTCCTCCTCCTTACTGAACCCTGGACTCACGGCTGGGCACAGCCCCTCGGGACAAAGACCGCGTCTCCTAGCCTATCTTCCAGCCTGGTGCCGTCAGGTGAGTACCTTCCAGCAAATGAGACATAGGCAGAAGCACCTTTAGGAAGTGTCCTTAGAGGGAAGGGGACATATCTTTCTTCATTCCTCTCCCGTTCTGTTGGTGGAAAGGCAGTCGTCGTGGCTGGGGCCAGAGCAGCCACCTTGGACCATGAGAGAAAAGCCGTGTGTTGAGGATGGTGGAACCAGAGTTGGGGAGCGCAGGCCCCGGAAAGTGTGTAGAGTCAAACCAGCTCTTGTTACTTATCTCTGGACTTCATTTAGGTGAAAGAGAAACAATCTTTTATTTAGTTTAAGCCACTATTACTTAAAATATTCTGTCATTCACAAGTAGACCTAACTCTAACTGACATTGACTTTGGTTCCTGGAAGTCGGGCGCTGCCAGCGACAGAGCCCACGTGCTTAACTAAGGAGTGCCGTTGAGGTGCGGATGGAAAGGACTCGGGCACTGCACACTGGGAACTTGTGACTCTTCTTATACAGAATTAAAACATTTGATCAAAACCTTGTGTGTTAGTTGGAGTGTCATCCCATGCACCAAGATGTTGCGGGTTTGATTCTTGGTCAGGGCACACACTCAGGATGTGGGTTTGATCCCCAGCTGGGGCGTGTGCAGGAGGCTGCCTGTCAATTATTTTGTTTGTTTGTTTCTCCCTCCCTCCCTCTCCCTCTCCCTCTCTGTCTAAAATCAATGGACAGCCCTGACTGGTGTGGCTCAGTTGTTGGGCATCACCCTGCAAAGCGAAAAGTTGCCAGTTTGTTCCCAGCCAGGGCACATGCCTAGGTTGCAGGTTCAGTACCCATTTGGGGAGCATACGAGAGGCACCTGATCTATGTTTCTCTCTCACATTGATGTTTCTCTCTCTCTCTTTCTCCTTCCCCTCCCTCTAAAAATAAATAAATAAAATCTTTTAAAAAAGAAAAGAAAATCAATAGACATATCCTCAGTTGAGGATAAAAAAACTAAACAGACCTATGTGTTGAAAAAAAACCTGTGTGTGGCCCTGGCTGGTGTGGCTCAGTGGATTGAGCACAGGCTGGGAACCAAAGGGTCCCAGTTCGATTCCCAGTCGGGGCACATGCCTGGGTTGCAGGCCAGGTCCCCAGTGAGGGCCATGTGAGAGGCAACCATACATTGCTGTTTCTCTCCCTCTCTTTCTCCCTCCCTTCTCCTCTCTCTAAAAATAAATAAATAAAATCTTAAAAAACAAACAAACAAACCTATGTGTGTGTGTTGGTCACCTGTTACTAGGTGGCAGACTACCCCAGACTTAGTGGGTTAGAACAACAAGTATTTATTGCCTCTCCCCATTTCTTCTGGTTTACTGATTGACTGGGTGGTTTTTCTGCCAGTCTCACAGAGTCTTTGATGAGGTTTCAGTCTGATGGTGGCTGGAGATGAAATCTCCAAAATGACTTCACACGTGTGTGTGACCGCTTGGTGGGACTTTTCTGTCCATGTGGCTTAGTGTGGGCTTCTTTACATGCCAGCTGGGTCCCCAGTATACAAAAATGAAAAAAAGTTTCCAGAGCTCCTTAAGGCTTTAAAGTGAGTCACAGGACCCGCCCAGACTGAAGGGGAGGGCTCTTCCCCGGGCTGTGAACACAGGCAGATCCTTCGCTGCAGGCAGGAGCTACCTCGCCCTGGGGGGCACATCACGGGCTGACTGATGTTGTAGCAATGCAGTGTGGCAACATAGAAAGGTAGGGAAATTTCGAATAGTGGTTTCTGGTTCCTTCTTGCTACTTTTTGCAAAGTCCTACTAGAGAAAAAGAGAGAGACTGGAACTAGAGATGGCTACTCTGCACAACTTTGCTAAGGGAGGAACTCTTTGCTGTAGCCTGGAATCTGGGTTGACTGAGCACCCTGTAATTTTGAGTTTTGCAGAGTTTAAAAAGCCAATTGCTCCCACACTGGAGCACTTTTCTAAGTGGTAACTGCAAAGTGGTGGCTGTGAGAGGAGCTAAGACTAGTACCATCTTTAGAAAAGCTGCGAGCCTGTTGGCAAAGAAGAAGGGTGTTTCCCACCCAAGCCATGTCTCAGATACCCTTGGGGAGCCACCATCCAGTTTGGGGAATGACTTACAAGGAGGAGGTCAATCTTTAGGCTTGAAGACCAGTCTAGATAAGATCTTGGGATGTGGTCCATCACGCTGCAACTGACCAGAACCAAATAGATCAAAGGCCTACTAAATTTGTGAAAGAACTGTATTATCAGCGTAACCTCAAGCACTGTCTATAAAAACTTGTCATCGCTCAACCCTCAAAACACTCCCTGGGACCTTGGACCTGAACCAGAAGGAGGTGGCCTTGGATGACTTCCTCCTGAAGGTCCCTGTGGCCAGAGCATGGGTCTGGATCACAGGAGATCATCCCAGCAGTGATCGAGGGCGCTCGGACTTAGTGGAACCTGGAAATGGGACCATCCTCTTCGAGCAAGCTTCCGGAGTTCATGGGTTCTTATGGGCTTGGGGGCCAAGAGGGATATGCCAAAAACCCTTTTAAGAAAGAGAGAGATGGCACCCGTTTTGTGCCTCAACTGGATTAAGCCGGTTCTGTGTGGTGGCAGGACTCCTGAGAGAAGTGCTCCTTGTGAGTAATCAATATTGCCTATAAGGTACAACTTCTGTTGGTGAATGATCAATTTGTTGTTAATCTAATAATGTATTTACTCCCCAGTCAGAGTACACATGAGGATCAACCAATGAATGTATAATTAAGTGAAACAACAAGTCAATGTTAGTCTCTTTCTCTCTCTCTCATCAATAAAAATAAAATTTTAAAGGTAAATAACATTACTTTTAGAAAGGTAATGTATTTAGGTGATCAACAATCACCCATTGGCTACACGTGGAGGTGAGTCTATGAAATGGAAAGTCCTCCGTTTTTACATCTGTGTGCTGGTGAGCAGGAGACCACGAGGGCCCTTGGTGGGCTGAGACTACCCCTGGAGGGTCGGGGCGCTACGGAGCAGGGCACACCACCACCATCCCGGGGCTGATGGGGCAGCCTTGAGACAGCACACCTTTTAGTGACACAGGATTAAAAAGGAAACCACTAGTACCGAAATTTAATTATCAAGATATTTTTAAAAACCCACTTGCAATATAGTAAAGTATGTGCTTCTTTATTAACACATTCAATGACATAATAAAGAAGCAGGTTTAATAGCTCTTAATTGTGAGAGAGTGATGAAGGTAAGTGACAAAGATATCTGGAACAACTTATAAAGTGGTATGAAAATATTTGATTCCTGTGAGTGACAAGGTCACTGTCACTGCTACTGCAGTTTGGTTGCCTACACTCATAGTTGAAGGAAATACTAAATTCCATTAAGGGTTAATGGACATAAAGATGTAGCTTTTTCCCATCCAAGTTTACAGGCCTCATGAATTATATGGTCTGTGCATCCCAGATTAAAATACCCTTTTCTAGAAGGGGTGTTCATAAATACCATGGCATTTGCTCCCAGTTGTTAAAGTGACCCCAGGCCTGGCTGGTGTGGCTCAGTTGGTTGGAACTCGTCCCATGGAAAGGTCGCGGTTTAGGATTACTGTCAGGGCACATAACGTGGTTGCGGGTTCTCGTCCTGGTCCAGGCCCATACCATTCCCGCTCTGGGCCCGTGTGGAAGGCAACCCAATTGATGCTTCTCTCTCACATGGATGTTTCTCTCTCTTCCTTCTCTCTCTAAAAACAAAGGAAAGAGCCCGGCTGGTGTAGCTCAGTGGATTGAGCACGGGCTGGGAACCAGAGGGTCCCGGTTTGATTCCCAGTCGAGGCACATGCCTGGGTTGCAGGCCAGGTCCCCAGTGAGGGCCATGTGAGAGGCAACCATACATTGCTCTTTCTCCCTCCCTTCTCCTCTCTCTGAAAATAAATAAATAAAATCTTAAAAACAAAAAACAAAGGAAAGAAATGTCCTTGGGTGAAGACAAAGTGGCCCTAGTCTCCTGGGCTGTTATAGTTGAACAAGTACAGGGTCTGACACAAATAACACCCCTTTTTATCATAAAATCTTTTATTAAAAAATCATAAGCATGTGATTCTGTAACATAACAATATCACATTCAAGCACACCATATGATATTTTAGGTGAAATGTTCAAATTAAAACTATAAATTATTACACCCATGTATAATAACCCTAACCCTACCAATCACACTCAAGCAGGCCTTACTCCTGCCAGACCCTGTATTTAAAGAATGTCATTTTAAAAACACATCGAGTTACTTGCCTTCATCAGAGCACCCGCAGATCTCCATCTGGTCCATCTGCTTGTGATCAGGCTAAAAACGTCTCAAATTGTTCCAGGTTGAAGCCCAATCCCTACAGTTGACAAAGTGCATGACTTCCCTCTAGTGGCCACATTTAATTACTGCACACAAGCCGGGCGCCCGGGTCAGTACAGGACTTTCCAAGGCTTTAGCCAAGGTGAAGAACTAAATAAATTGGATACCGTTGTGAGCTGGCATTTTAGAGCAACTCTTCTGGCTGAGGTGGCCTGAAAGTCCCTGGCTTAGGTAACACCTATAAAGTTACCCCTAACCCTGATGATTTTCACCAGCGGCCTGTCTTCATGGTACACAGAGGGGTTTGAATGGGGAGTTGGGAGGGGCAGCTGAAGTATCTTCTTGAAGAACAACCAGCTGCTAGAGATTGAGGCCTTGGCATTCTAAGAACAGTGTATTCGGGAGGACCTTGGGGTGCCTATATGGCTGGAGCGTCTCCCTTCCACACGTGTGACAGGCACAGAAAGGAAGACAGGAGCGAACGCATACCGAGTGTGATGGAAAGCAGTACAGGGCTTTCAACAAAGAAATAGTGTGATATGATTTTTTTCTTTATTTTTAAATATTTTATTTATTTTTAGAGAGAAGAGAAAGGAGGGAGAAAGAGAGGGAAGGAAACATCAATGTGTAGTTGCCTCTCACACGCCCCCTACTGGGGACCTGGCCTGCAACCCAGGCATGTGCCCTGACTGGGAATTGAACCGGCAACCCTTTCGTTTGCAGGCCGGCACTCAATCCACTGAGCCACAGCAGCCAGAGCTGATTTATATTTTTAAAAGCTCGTTCTCTGGGGAGGTGAGAGGCACTGGTGATTTCTTGAGATGAGCGCTAGCAGATGAAGGGCCTTACCCTGCATGCAACTTGAGGAGCAAGTCTGGTTGAGGACAGAGCCAGGTGCAATTACTACATATTGACACTGATCAATTCTATTTTATATCTACCCTACTGTCACTATCTTAAGGTTTCCTCTTTGCTCAACACTTTGTCATGCTAAGAGGTTATGGGACACACACAACTAGCCCAATCAGCAGTGTAAATATAAAACAGGGTATAACAGGGGGAAACATACAAGCAGGGGAGTAGGGCGCAAGCAGAACCTGGAACTCTCATTACCCCCTGCACCGCGGCCAGAGTCCCTGTGGAAGGGCCCTGTCCCAGTCACGCTGAAATGGAGAGGACAGTACTTTGCTGACATGAATGATTAAAATGAAGGAAAATTTTTTCCTTTTAAAAATGTTTAATTACTGATAACATACAATATTATATTTGTTTCAGGTGCACAGTATAGCGATCAGATATTTATAAAACTTGCAAAGGAACTTTTAAATTGAGTGCATATGAGGAGGGAATAGCTGTGTGACAATGTCACATTGGAAATGCCCCGGTCAAGGAAGCGGTCTAGTTAGAAAGGGGGAGCCCTTGGAACCCCGGGGCCGATACCATTGGGCTAATTCAGATGAGCTGAGCTGGCTGTCTCAGGAGAGAAAATGAGTCTCTAAGGTTCTTCAGATATGTCTCTTCTCACACTTAAAAAACACATTCTGTGACAATTAGGATGTTTTTGGCTGTAACTGAGTCTTCTTAACCGAAAGTGGCTTAAGCCATAGAAGTTTTATAATCTCTCTCAACAGGAAGTCAGCAGAACAGTCCCTAGATTGACTCAGTGGCTCAGCCTCTCACCCAGGACCTTGCCATCTCTTCCCTCAGCCGCCCTCCTGGGCAACATCTTCCCTCAAGGTTGCAAGATGCTGCTGCAGATCCAAATATCACAGCATTCCAGGACAATGTACAAAATCTTCCCCCTTGTCTCTCTTTTTTCTTTTCTATCTGGGAGGGGACTTTTTCTTAAAATTCTGCCTCCACTCTCCAGTAGGAGACTTCCCTTTTCATCCTACTCGTCGGAAGTGGGCGCACAGGCCGCGCTACACCAGCAGCCCGAGGTGGGGACTGTTCCCAGGCAGGCTTGGGAAAGTCGTGCTTCGTCCCGTCAACAGGGGAGGAGAGAAGCCTGTTGGGAAGTCACCATTCGTAACTGCCACTGCATTTTTTTGTTCTTGTCTTTGATTACAAAAGCCATCTATGTGCATTGCAGAAAATTAGGGAAATCCAGAGGACAATAAAGACGGAAATAAAATCTAATATTCTACCACCCAGATGCAGCTGCTGTCTTAACCTGTTTTAGTATATGTGCTGCTGAAGCGAGCGCTGTCGTATCCATTTTGCCCTTATTTGATCCGTCTCTGCACTTCAGTCCTCCCGGGGCCCTCTCCGCCCTCACTCCCACCAGCTCCTTAAAGCTGCCCGCCCACTCCCGAGCAATGACAGTCTGTCGGAGGCCATGGCCCCAAACTCCTCCTCACTTTTTTAACTTTGAAAAAAAGTCAGAAAATCAGAAATAGCAGAGCGTGTATAATGGATGTGCATAGTTTAAAGGATAATGACAAAACGAACACTTGTGAACACAGCTTTCAGCCTGAAAAATAAAGCATTGCTAATGCTTGGAGGCCCTCCTCACAACTCCTTTCTCGTTCCAAATTTGCTGTTGCTTACTGCATTGGCCAGCTGTTGCTATAAAACAGCCACGTATTGCCTCAACACTCAGTGAAAATTTATGGCACACTCATGGTCCGCAGGTTAACTGCTTTGTGCTAAACTGGACTGGGCTTGGCGGGCGGGGGGTGGGGGGGGGTTGGTGTTGGCTGGGTTGGCTGGATCCAGGACTGCTCCATGCTACTTGGATCAGAGTCTGCCTGGGATGTCAACTTCTTCCGGAAGCTCATCGAAGTGTGAGAGCCACGTCAAACAGCACAAGCACATTTAAGGCATGACTCAGGTCATGTCTACTAACACCCCACTGGCCAAACCGAGTCCTGCGGCCAAGCCCAACCGCAGTGGGGCAGGAAGTGCAGGCCCTTCCCAGTGTGTGTGTGTGTGTGGGGGGGGATGTACAGTGAATATTAGCTAAACCACAGACATACCTGGATTTCTTCATGATTTTACCAAAGAGCAATGCATCCCAAAATAATGTATCAGTTATTTTCTTCTGTTTTTGAACTTTATATGAATGGATTCAGAGTAAACATGTTTCCCTTGAGTTACTTTTCTGCTGCCTCCTCCTTACTCACTCTCTCCCTGTTTTGTCAGTTGGGACGCTTGGTTGTGAATAGACTCCAAACCCGGCCCACGAAAAGGGGTTTATTCGGAGGGTGTTGGGTGGCTCCCGGAACTGGTGCGAAGGCTGGAGAACCGGGCTCAGGAAGTGGGCAGGGTGCCGGTCAGTACTCGCCTGGGCTGGAGATGGAGGGGAGAGATTCCCGGTGAAGGGACCCAAGGAAACTTTGGTAGGTGGTGCGAATATTTTGTCTTGATTGTGATGGCAGTTACAGGGGATGTATACGTTCTTCAAAACTCACCAAACTATACACTTTAAATGGGTGCAGTTTATTGAATGTAAATTACATATCAAGTTGATATTTTAAAAAGAGGACCTGCTTTATTCCACACTACTTTTTTCAAGTCTGCAGTGGCTCGATAACGCAGCAGTACATTCTCCCAGCCCAGTTCTGTACGGTTTGGGGTGGGATCCCCGCTCCACCCCCGGTCCTCTAGGGCTCTTGTAGATTTTATGAACTCTGCAACAGAACTTTTTGCGTAACAGGTTTATTGAGACGCAGTACTTTCGAGCTTGTTCCCAGGGTCGCAAGACCATCATCACAATCAATGGTAAACATTTTCATCAACCCAGGAGGGAGGCCCATGCCCTTCAGCAGTCACCCCCATGTCCCCGGTCCCCCAGAGGGGTTTGCTGGGGCCGCCATAACAAAGTGCCACACACTGGGGGGCTTCAAGCAATGGTAATTTATTCTCTTACAGTTATGGAGGTTTGGAGTCGTCCAAAATCAAGGTGCTGGCAAGGCCACGCTCCTTAAGGAGTCTCCTGGGGAGAGTCTGTTCCCTGCCTTCTTCTGAGCTGCTCAAATTGCTGGCGATTCTCAGCGTTCCTCAGCGGGTAGGCGCACCACTCCCAACCGCTGGCTTCGCTGGTTGTCGTCTGAGGTTCTCTCCTGCGCCTCATATTTTCACGTGGCATTCTTCCCTTCGTGTGTCTCTGTGTTTCTCTTCTTCCCTTACAGCATCGGTCTTATTAAACTATGAACGCACCCTGCTCTAGTATGACCTCATCTTAGTTATATTTTAATTACATCTGCAAGAACCCTTTCTCCAAATAAGGTCACATCCACAGGTACCAGAGGTTAGGAATCTAACATGTCAACATAATTCAACATTCTCTCATCCCCAGGCCATCATTAATCCCCTGTCGGTGTGTGGATTTGCCCACTCGGGATGTGTCACGAAAGTGCGATTGTACAGAGGTGGTCTCTTCTGACTAGTTTCTCTCACACAGCACAACGTTCTCAAGGTTCATCTACACTGTGGTGTGTCTTATCAGTACTTTATTACTTTATTTTTTAATCCTCACTGAAGGATGTGTTTATCGACTTTATTTTTTTAGTGTTTTATTTACTTCTTAGAGAAAGGGGAAAGGGGGGAGAAAGAGAGGGAGAGAAACATGGATGAGTGAGAGAAACATCAACAGGTTGTGAGGCAGCTCCCACACACCCCCAACTGGGGGCCTGGCCCGCAGCCCAGGCGTGTGCCCCGGCGACCTTTTGGTTCCCAGGCTGAATCTCAACCCATTGAGCCACACCAGCCAGGGGTAGTTATTGATTTTAGAGAGAGAGGAAGGGGAGAGAAAGAGAGAGGAAGAAACACTGATGTGAGAGAGAAACATTGATCGGTTACCTCCTGAATGTGCCCTGACCAAGGATTGAACCTGCAGCTTTTCGGTGCCTGGGACGATGCTTTAACCAACTGAGACACCTGGCCAGGGCCTACTTCATTACTTTTGTCCTGAATAACATTCCATGGTACGGACAGGCCACATTTTGTTTATTTGTTCACTAGTTGATGGACATTTGGGTTGTTTCCACTCTGGCTATTATGATTAGTGCTGATGTGAGCATTCATGTACACATTTTTGTATGTGCACGTGTTTTTATTTCTCTTGGGTACACACCTAGGAGTGGAATGGTTGGGTTATATGGTAACTCTGTGTTTAACTTTATCAGAAACTGCCAGACTGTTTTACAGAGCAGCTGCACCACTTTACGTTTCTCCCTGCAGTGCGTGGAGTTTCCAGTTTCTCCACATCCGTGCGAACACTTGTTATGGTCTGTCTTTTTAATTATTAGCCATTCTAGTGAGTTTGAGGTAGTATCTCATTGTGGTGTTGACTTGTGTTTCTTTCATTGCTAATGACGCCGAGCACCTTTTCATGTCCCTAGTCCCATATTCTTTTAATAAATTCCTTCTCTTAATCAGCAAGAATTTTCTGGGTTTTTTTGGGGGGGTGGGGGGTTGCTTACAACTATGAATCTCTGAAAATTTCTTGAAAGTCTCCTTGAGAGTTGTCTGTCTTCTAAATGCACGGCGGGCCTAACAAAGGAGTTCTCTAAGGGTGCTTCAGGTCCTCCTCTCAGGTCCCTGAAGACTCCATGGGTACAGGAGTTCCATTTCACAGAGGCCCTCCAGAGTCACTAAGGCCCACAGGGGTGTGAAGCTGTTTCTAGCTCATTCAGTCATCCAGTAAACACTCGCTGACTCCCCGCACCCATTCCAGGCCTGGCTCTGTGCCTGGGGCCCTGCCCTCAAGAAGCTCATCACCGGCTACATAAGGCAGACACGGATGTAGTGGGTTATTGCTCAGAGTGATCAGTACCGCTGCCGAGGGAAAGGGAAGGACTCTCTACCTCTGGGAACAGGAGGCTTCTCAGAGGTGGAGAGAGCTGAGGATGAGCGGGAGAGAGCTGAGGATGAGCGGGGGAGAGCCAGGTGAAGGGGCGTGGTGTGTGGTGGTGCTCAAGAAATGTCTCCGTCAGAGGAACAGCTTCGTACTAGTGATAAGTTCAACTTGCTATAACAATGACCTTGTGTGACCTAAATAGATCTTTAATAATTCAAGTATAAGCAGTCTAAGTGAGAGTATAAGTTATCTATTTCTGCATAAAAACGTATCCCAAAACTCAGTGCCTTAAAACAATGGATATTTATTCCCTCGAATATTTTTTGTGGTCGAGAATTTGGAAGTGGCTTAACTAACAATTCCGGTGCACGGTTCTCATGAAGTCGCAGCTGAAACACCAGCCGGGGCTGCAGCCATCCGAACGGCTTTGACAGGAAGCTCGGCCATTGGCAGGAGGTCTCAGTTCCTCATAATGTGAATCTGTTCTCAGGACAGGGCAGCTGCTTCTGCCAGAGCAAGTGATCCAAGAAAGAGGGAGGTGAAAGCCACAAAGCTTTTTATTGCCTAATCGCAGAAGTCACACTCTGTCGGGGGTGTGAGTATCAGGAGGTAAAAATTATTGGGGACCACTTTGGAGGCTGGCTAATATAACCTGCCTCTTGACCCCAAGGCAAAATACCCTTAGTTCCCCTTAAAAGTCTTGTCTCGTTACAGCATCAACTCGAGATCCAGAATTTCATTACTTTTAGTCAAATTCAGATGCAAATGAAGCTCCCTGGGTGTAGTTCCTTAAGTAATCTCATCAAGTATAGCTGTGCTTTAGCTGAACATCTGCCAAAGAGGCGAGTTATCTGCTCTCTACCCACCCAACAGACCGCGGTGGCACAGGCCTGAGACAACTACTCCATGCCCTCCTGCTAGAAAAGGGAGGGCAGAGGAGGCACACGGGAGTTGCTGGCCTGTAACGACTCGGAAATCCAGCAGGGCACACGTTGACTCTGACACTGAGCAGTTCCGTGATTCAGCCCCGATTTGGGAACGCTCCTCTGTGGGTATCGGTTCTGCACTTTGAGTCCTCCTTCCTTTTTCGTGAAAGGTAGCCAGTGTGTGGGGCTGAGGAGATTTTTCAGTCTATTTTCTGTTTGTACCAGTTTAGAAGTCTAAAGCCTCTTTTCATTTTATATGGTCTCTGCCCCTTTCAAATGGAGGCATTTGAGTTTGTGACACAGGGTTTAGACAAAAAAGTCATGCAGGGAAAAACAAAACCTGGGAACTTCCAGGAGTTCAATATGACCATTCAAATGGAATATTTATTTATTGATATTCTGAAATATAATGGAAGCCTAACCAAATTTTAAAGAACTGAAATCATATAAGGTATCTCAATAACCACAGTTGGATTATGCTAGTAATAAAAAATGAAAAGAAAACTAGAAAATCCCAAAACTTTTTGGAAATTGAACAGTACACTGCTAAATGATCTGTGGATTAAGAAAAAAAAAAAAAAAATTTCCCTAGCTGGTGTCGCTCAGTTGGTTGGAGCACCATCCTGAGGACCAAAAAGTCATGGGGTCAATTCCCAGTCAGGGCACATATGCAGGTTGCAGGTTTGATCCCTGGTTAAGGGGCATAGGAGAAAGCAGCCAATCAGTGTTTCTCTTTCAAACTGATGTTTCGCTCTCTCTCTCTTCCCCACTCCCTTCCTCTGTCTAAAAATAATGACAAAATGTCCTCTAGTGAGGATAAAGAAAACAAAAAACCCACAATAGAAATTGAAAAATATTTGAATCAAATGATAATGAAAATACAATATGTAAAAACTTGTGGAGCCCTGGCCGGGTAGCTCAGTTGGTTAGAGCACTGTCCTGATATGTCAAGGTTGCAGGCTCTATCCCCAGTCAGGGTACATACAAGAATCAACCAATGAATGCATAAATAAGGGGAACAGCAAATCAATGTTTCTCTCTCTCTTCCTCTTTCTCTCTATCTCCCTTCCTCTCTAAAATCTATAAATAAAAAATAAAGATTTTATTTATTTATTTTTAGACAGAAGGGAATAGAGGGAGAAAGAGATGGGGAGAAACACCAATGTGTGGTTGCATCTCACGTGGCCCTCCTGGGGACCTGGCCTGCAACCCAGGCATGTGCCCTGACTGGGAATCGAACCAGCAACCCTTTGGTTCACAGCCCGCGCTCAATCCACTGAACTACACCAGCCAGGGCATATAAATAAAAACTTTTTAAAAAAATTGTGGAATACA
This sequence comes from Micronycteris hirsuta, assembly GCA_004026765.1. NCBI lineage: Eukaryota > Metazoa > Chordata > Mammalia > Chiroptera > Phyllostomidae > Micronycteris > Micronycteris hirsuta. Next base: position 16,772 of record PVJI01015990.1, read on the forward strand.
ACGAAAGCCATGCTTACAGTGAAATTTATGGCTTTAAATGCCTATACTGGAAAGGAAATACGGCTGAAAATCAATGATCTAACTATCTACCATAAGGAGTTAAGAAAAACATCCAGAAATTAAATTCAAATAAAGTAGAAGGAAGGAAGAAATAGTACTAAGTTAATAAAATAGAAAACAAAGATACGAAAGAGGGGATCAAAAGAACAATTAAGGCTACTAAAACTGATAAACTTCTAACCAGTCTGATGAAGGTAAAAAAGAGGAGACAGTATCAATTTAGAAATAAAGAGTGCCATCACTGCAGATCCTATATTCACCAAAAAGATAATGAAAGGCTATTATGAATAATTATGTCCCAACAAGCCTGAAAATTCAGATGAAATGGACAAATTCTTATAAAAACACAGCTTACTAAAATTGACACAAGAAGTAAGAGGAAAACTGAGCAGTCCTGTTTCTATTAAGGAAATAGAATTTTTTATTTAAAAAATTTTTGCCACAAAGAAAACCCCAGGTTCAGATGTTTCCAGAGAACAGAAAAGTGGAAGTACTTCTCAGCTTATGTGATCAGCAGCACCAGATACACAAACCTATTGGGGACATTATGAGGAAGGGCAATTACAGGCCAAACAAAGATGCAAAAAATCCAAAGAATAAAAAGTCAGCAAACCGAATCCAAAGATCTATAAATGGGATAATACTATAGAACCAAGTTGTCTGTATTCCAGAAATACCAGGCTGATTTGACATTCGAATTTTAATCAATATAATTAACCACACTAATAGAATATAGTTTAAAAAAATCATAACATCATCTCAAGAGATGTAGAAAAAGAATTTGATAAAAGTGACTACTCATTTATGATAAGATCCTTTTCAAATTTAAAAAATTCAATTTTTTTAAATTAATTAATTAATTTATTTATTTTAGATTTTCTTTATTTTTAGAGAGAGGAGAAGGGAAAGAGAAAGAGAGGGAGAGAAACATCAATGTGTGGTTGCCTCTCGAATGCCCCCGACTGGGTACCTGGCCTGCAACCCAGGCACGTGCCCTGACTGGGAATCAAACCGGCGACCCTTTGGTTCATAGCCCGTGCTCAATCCACTGAGCTACACCAGCCAGGGCAAAAAAATTCAATTTATTGATTATAGAGCAAGACAGCTATTTGTTGTTTCACGTATGTATTTATTGGTTGATTCTTGTATGTCCCCTGACCAGGGATCGAATCCACAACCTTGGCCTATCAGGATGGTTCTCTAACCAACTGACCTACCTGGCCAGGGCTGATAAAATTCTTTTCAAACTAAGAATAAAAGGGAACTTTCTTTATCTGAAAAAGAGCATGCACAAAAATAAACCTATGTGAAATGTCATATTTACTGGAGAAGTGTAAAAATAGGGTGCCCCTTATCACTACTTCTATTAAGATTGTACTGGGGCCCGGCTGGTGTAGCTCAGTGGATTGAGCGCGGGCTGGGAACCAAAGGGTCCCGGTTCGATTCCCAGTCGGGGCACATGCCTGGGTTGCGGGCCAGGTCCCCAGTGAGGGCCATGTGAGAGGCAACCATACATTGCTCTTTCTCCCTCCCTTCTCCTCTCTCTGAAAATAAATAAATAAAATCTTTAAAAAAAAATTAAAAAAAAAAAAAGAAAGATTGTACTGGAGGTCCTCCCCAATGAAATAACAGGAAAAAGTGTAAGATTAGGATAGAGAAGTAGAAGTGTCAGTATTTGAGGCCAGGGCCTTGGCCTGACTCCTCCGTCAGGGCTGGGTGACTGCGGAGCGGACAGACGGAGAAATGGGGGACAAAACGAGTGTTAGGCAGAGGCCCCAGGGACCTTCCCTACATGGGCACTGACCATTACATGGTCAACAGAAAAAAAATAAAACTTAGAGCAGTGAAATTGCACACAGTGAAGCTTTTTATTGATGACAAATTGATGGAAGTATCAGAGAAGTGTTCTTAGTAAAATGTGGGTCAACAAAGACTTGACCTTGGTCTCCATTTCTATTTTCTCTCCAGGAGCTTCAGCAGAGGGGTTAGGAAGTATATTCTCCTTTTTTTTTGTTGCTGTTGTTTGTTTGTTTGAAGGTTTTTTTTTTTTTTTTTTGTTTAGAGAGAGAGGGGAAGGGAGGGAGAAAGAGAGGAGAGAAACATTGATGCAAGAGAGAAACATGATTGGCTGCCTCTTGCACGCCCCCAACTGGAGACCTGGCTCACAAGCCAGGCACGTCCAAGACCCACAGAATCGAACCAGCAACCTTTTGGTTTATGGCTGGCACTCACTCCACTGAGCAACATCAGCCAGGGATGTTTTCCTCTTTTGGCATCTAATGATGTTTTTGTCTTGTGTTTAAGAATACAGAATTTCAGATGGGATTATACCATATTGATTACTTTTCACTGAGAAAATATTTCCCAGAAGAAATGCCATCAGGTCAGTTCAATACCTTTGATTTTTCTACATAGCCTATATTTTTGCTTTATTTTTATTGTTGACACCATTGTCTACATAGCTTATTAAATCTATTTCCAACTTATCCACTTTCACTTAAATTGAGCTATAATTATTTTCATATGAAAAATAATTTTCTGCATAAATTTTATTATGATGATTTGAGTTACCAGTTAATTTAAAAAATCCATTGCACAGTTTAGTGATTAAAGCTTCTGTCATTATAAGTTATCTTTTATGGTCATCATTTCAATGTTCTATCAAGTTGACTTTTCCTGGGACGAATTTACAGATCTACATTTTGTCTGGAAGATTTATTTTATTTTTCTATCAATTTGTGGTCAATAAGTAATCTTACTGTGTGCAATTTAGCGGCTGTCAGTTTCATTTTTTTCTGTTGATTGTGTAGTGGATATGAATCTTACTCTACAAACTTAGGGGAGTAAGAAATAATGTATTACCTTATTGGATTTAAATCAAATTAAGTCCAAATTATATCCTGGTCATTACTTGCTCCCTCGCAAAGGACCTGGGATCTTATGTAGAAAAAAATATTCGGGGAGGCCCCTTTCATGCTTAGTGGACGCCAATGTATTTCTACCACTTGCTATTCCTCCTTCACCTGAGAGAGCAAGCCACACACGTGTTCAAACCCCCTACCCTATAATGAGTAAGTACCCAACTGAGGACATGGCAGTCCAGAAAGTACAGTGATTTTCCCAATGTTGCAGCCTCGAAATGACTGAGCTGGGATACGGACCTAGATCTGGCTTCCTCATATCCGTGCACTTTGTGTGACACCAGAGTTCTTCACACTAATGTGAAGAATGAGCCATCCCAGGAGACAGGGCAAGAACTAAGAGTGCAATTAAGTGTTAAAAAGCGAAAAGGCACAGATTTAAAGACAATGGGTGTTAACACCGATTTTCCAGAGCTGCTGTTAGAGATGACGGTGCAATGATGGTGTTGGCAGGGTTGGTTGCTCCTGGAGGCTCTGAGGGAGAGTCCCTCCATGCCTCTCTCCCAGCTTCTAGAGGCCCCTGGCCGTCTTTGATGTTCCTCGGCTTGGGGTACACGACTGATCTCTGCCTCTGTCTTCACATGGCCTTCCACTTGGTGCCTGTGTCTCAAATCCTTTTCCTCTCTTACAAAAACACATTCATTGGATGTAGAGTCCACCTAAATCCAAGATTGATGTCACCCTGATATTCTTAACTGCCAAGACTCTACTTCCAATTAAGGTCATATTCACAGGTATGGGCGTTAGGATTTGGACATGCAGGTACACCCCAGATACATGAGGGTTTGGGTCCGGACCGCCACAATAAAGTGACTTGTGATATCTTTGCTGGTGGAGGGTCTTGCCTTCAATTTATAAAATTGCAACATCTGTGAAACATAGTAAAGTGAAATGCAATAAAATGAGGAATGCCTGTATCTTTGTGGGAGACAAAATTCAACCCACAATATTTGGTATGCTTTTTTTTTTTTTAAGTTTGTGAACTCGAGCAGCATAATTTATGTAAAGGCTCCTACTAACTGTAAACTTCCCTCTCAATTCTCTTCTGACGTTTGTTAGTAACAGCCTTCACTTCTGTCAGCTTTGATAGCATGAAAAACATCTGACACCTTAATTAACCCTTTTATCTGCTCTGGGAGTTTTGTACGGTCAGTCATTTTATGGGTGAGGAAACAGGTACAGGCCCTACCCGGGTAGCTGAGTTGGTTAGAGCATCATCTGGACACACCAAGGTTGTGGGTTTGGTTCCCAGTCAGGGCGTCTACAAGACTCAGCCAATGTATGTATAAATAAATGGAACAACAAATCAATGTTTCTCTCTCTCAGGAGAAGAAATGACTTGACAAAGGACACCCAATCCTGACTGAGGCAGGATTTGAACCTAGGATGGCAACACTCTTTCCTGCTGCTGCTTGGGAGCTTAGGTAGCTGTAATCATTTCATGCAGATTGTTTGTGATTTACTTTTGCTCTTTATTTAATGTGCACTTTTCCCTTGTGGTTAATTTTTTTCAGCTTCATTGAGGTATTTTCCCTGTCATTTTAATTGACAAGTATATATAGTCTACATACCTATGTTAATTGATTAATTCATCAATTCAACCTCCATTTACTGAAGCTTTACCCTGTGAGAATCTCTGGGCTGAAGTGAGCTCTGGCCGCAGAGGTGAACCAAATCATCTTGGTAAACAGACAACGAACACGGTAGTGTGAGCAGGCTGTGGAAACTAAGTGGGCTCCTAACCTAAGGAGGGGTCAGGAGAGGCTTCCTGATGGCTGACTTAGGTCTTAAAGGGTAGGCAGGATGCAGTCACATCCCTTTAATATTGGCTATTAGAATTAAATATTAGGCTGGGCATTGGAGGTCCATCTATCAAATGTTAGTTGTGTATTATTAGTTTTCTAGCACTCTGTCAAGCTAGCATAGCAGTTTTATTTAACAGCCTTTATCAGGAGTGGCAGAAACATTCATTTGCCCCGTGCTGGGTCATTTACAAAACATTTTACACTCCTTGTATCATTTGCTATTACAAAAAGCTCTTTGAGAATGCTTGGTTTATATGCATATATTTTTCTTATTTTATATCTTAGCTAACCTCAAAAATTGTAATTTAATTTTCCAGCAAGATTATATAAAGTTTAAAAATTAAATTAGATAACTTTGGAACTTAGAAATATTCAAATTGCACCAACTGCGAATTAAACCAGGGTCTGATCCTACTTTGGCCAACCTCTTCCTCTCTCTGGGTCTCAATTTCTTTTACTAGAAAACGATCACGTGAAGGTCATTTAGGCTGAAGAATTAAGTGAGATAATGGATCTTAGACACCAGCACGGCCCCTGGCCATTAAAGATCAATTCTCGCCCTGGCTGTTGTGGCTCTGTGGTTGAGCACCAGCCTCCAGACCAAGAGGTCACTGGTTCGATTCCCAGTCAGGGCACATGCCTGGTTCACAGGCCAGGTCCCCAGTTGGGGACGTGAAAGAACCAGTTGCTGCTTCTCTCACACATCATTTCTCTCCCTTTCTCCCTCCTTTCCCCTCTCTTCAAAAATAAATAAATAAAATCTTAAAAAAAACAGATTGATTCTCCTAACATGGTCTCTGATGTTCGTTCTCTTGCTGTAATATGCCAGCCCACGCTTGTGCCAAGACTCCTGAAGAGATGCTTTGAGAGACAGAGTTCAATGCCAGTTCATTACCATAGCTGGGACAAAACCATCACAGTTCTCATTAATCAGATAGTTACAGGCAAAGGATAGTGTTTGACACTGTCATTTTGCCCCTGAGTTTGTTTTAATTGAGTTGCAGAAAAAAATGGGATGTGGTTGAAATAATCAACGCAAAATAAAACTGACAATGGCTAAAACTACACATGGTAAAAATTTATTATGGATGGAAAAGCAAACTGAATGATCCCATCTTTGTTGATGGCATTGAACATTGCAAAGTTGAGTTCTGGGAAAATTCCACTTGGTAGAAGTAATCAACACAAAGTAAAACTGACAATGGCTCAAATTGCTCCCAGGAAAAGGTGGAGTTGGTGGAAACCATGACTAGAAATTTCGTAACGGCTGAAGTGATAATCAGTAAGAGTTGCAAATGTAACCAATGAATCCAATCTTTCTTGTAAAATTGATAGAGAAAAGCATATATCTTGATGAAAATTCAATATAGAAAATCTAGAAAAGTTAGAAATTGTTTAACCGTTCTATGTAGAAAATTTATCAAGGAATTAAATTGGCTTAATGGAGTTAATTCCTTAAATACTTTAATAAATTCATTAATAGATATTTAATTCTGAGTAAAGAGTGTACATGCCAAGACTTGGCAGGGATTTGGAGAGATAATTCTCTAATTAGATGAAAGGGTTTGGACTATAAATGGCACTTTACAATATTCAAAACACGTTCATACGTATTGTTTTATTGGATTCTCCTAATGACCTTATGAGGTGACAGAACGGGAATCATTCCTTCCATTTACAGATGTAAACACTGAGCTTCAGAAAAGGATTTGCCGAAGGTCACGCAGGATATTCATGACAAGGTCTAATTTACGATCTGATTCCTAGATTCCTAGGCCAGTAAGCTTCCTCATAGGGATCCCCCTAATTCAGACAATCCTTTACTCACAGGACAGACCAGGCGCCTTCTAATTTTGATTACCCAGCTCCCACTTTCTGCCATTAGGGGAAGTAGGGGAAAGGAGGAGGAGGAATGAAAAGGGTTTAGGAGAGGGGATGGCCAAGGCAACTCAGAGAGGGAAAGGGACATAGCTAACGCATCCTAGGTACCTGTCTTACTATTCTAAGAAAAGAGAACAAAGGAATCAGATGATTTTGGGGGGCGGGAGTGGGATTTTAAAGCTGGGAGAACAGGATGAAAATGAGATACATGGTTTGAAAAAGACAGTGCCTGATGTATTTTGAGGAAGTGATTCCTAAGGGACAGGAACATAACTACGTGTGGGGGGTGCAGCTGACGGATTGGCTGCAGCTCTGGTTTAGGCAACCTGGGTTCTCTCCTGCAGGCCTGCAGTTCTCCTGCAGGCTGCCCAGCAGAGCTCCGACGTTCTGGTGTTTCTTGCACACCACCACGAAACAATGACACATGAAGTCTAAAATACTGTAACCGAATACAAGATGCATGCTAAATTAGAGATTATCTGATACCATATTACATATTCTAGGAGAACTGCACACAGAAGGAAAATGATTTCTAAGTGTAAGACATTTATTGTCCATAGACAATGCTTTGTTTAAACAGAGCTTTGTGGGCCCATAACTGTTCCTCCCGCCTCACTCCCCCTTTCCCACCGTGATCGCTGGCCCACGGATTAGAAACCACTGCTATAAGAATTCAGATACAAGGAAAATCAGTGCCTAAAATATGTTCTGTGGAAGGCAGGACTTTGTCTTCAGCTTCAAAATTAAGTAGGAGATATGGAGCAATGGGTGTGGAAAGACGAGAAGAAGGAAAAATTTCAGAAGAGACAATAAAACTTGAGAAACTTCTGCCCTAACTGGTGTGGTTCAGTGGGTTGGGCACTGTCCTGCAAAGTGAAAGGTCGTAGGTTTGATTCCCGGTTAAGGCACGCGCCTGGGTTGTGGGCCAGGTCCCTGGTTGGGGACAAGGAAGAAGCAGCTGGTTGGGGGTGTGTGAGAGGCAACCAGCTGATGTTTCTCTCCCTCTCTTTCCTCCTCCCTTTCCCTCTCTCTAAAAAGAAATAAAATCTTTTAAAAAATCACCTTTTAAGAAATAAGAAAATTGAGAAAATTCTCCTACTAATTTAATGTTCTTAGAGGAATTTTAAGTGAACACCATTATTATTTTTAACCTTCATCTGAGGATATGTTATTGATTTTATAGAGAGAGGAAGTGAAGAGAAAAATATGGATTGGTTGCCTCCCATATGCACCGACAGGAGATCTAACCTGCAACCTGGAGACAAGGCTCCAGCTAACTGAGCCACCGGCTAGGGCCCGTTATTTGTTTTAATAGTGGAACTGTTGAGCTCCCGGAAAAACAAGACAGGCTTAGTCCCGCAGCACAGCTGAGGGCAATGGAAAGCTTTTATGCATCAAAGATATGGTTCTTGGGTATAGAAATTGTATCTTTGAAAATAATTTTATAGCTTAAGAAATTATGTGCTCCTTTTAAACAATTCAGGCAACATGAAAATTGAAATTACTTGAAATCGGATACTCTTTCCTCCAAGATAATCACTGATATTTTGAGGAACCTCTTTCCAGAAATCTGTGATTATAGAATATTATCTCAAATTTCCCATAAGTCAGACCATTCTAAACATGCTGTTCTGTAATCAATTTTTTTCCCCTCGAGAATAACTGTGAATAGCTTTTCACGTCAATAAATAGATCTATATCATTATTTTAAATGGCTGCTTAACACTGTATTGTTTGTATATATAAATCAGTCATCTCCTGTTGATGGACATTTCCGTTTTCCCCCTGTATTATCAATAACCTCATGTAACAACCTTGTGCATTCATCTTTTCCAAATTTTCCTATTATCTTTTTAAGGCGAATTGAAAAAAGTAATGGAGCTAGTTCAAGAATTATGCCCTTTTTTACATTTGGATTCAAGTTGCCAAATTGTCCTCGAATTTTCAGGGAGACCGGGGGAAGCTGCTGCCTTAGTTTTGTGAGATAGTGGCAACGGGGATGGCGAAGAGCGCACGGTCTCGTGGGCGAGCTAATCCACTTAGGCTTGTCCTCAGTGGGCTGGCACATTCCTTTCCTTGTTCCTCTCCTTCACTTCTTTTTCTTAACATGGAGGCGGACTGTGAACTGAGCTTCCCAGCATCTCGCAGGGACCGGAAGGAAGGCGGGAGACGGTGGCGCATGCTGGAAAATGTAGTCCAGCGAGCCAGAAGGCGGTGTGGGTGGGTGCGTGGCGGCGGCGGCCGTGTGTGTGTATGTAATGTGTGGTGGCGGTGGCGTGTGTATTCGCGCGCGGACGCCCACGCGCCTGAAGAGGTTGAAGATACTGAGAACAACGCCACATGGGGATGGGGCCGTGGGGTGACCTAACTAGTCTCACATGTGGGCTCTGAGTCTACAAAAGCCGCCCGTGGATGGCTGGCTTTATCCCATTGTCCGTGACCGTGGAGGGCGCGGCCCCTCTGCATTGGGCGCGCGGCGGCAAGCGCAGGCCGCGCGCGGGCCGGAGCGAGGCATGCCGGGAGTTGTGGTCCGGGCACGCTGAAGCTGTGGGACGTGTCGCGGCGCTGCGCCGGCTCCTCCTTCCCCGCCCTTCTTAGAGGTCCCCCGCTCCCTCCCTTCGCCTCCTCCTCCCTAGCCCGCAGCGGAGCGTCCCCTCCCCCACCCGTGGGGCTTCTCGGCAGCTACTGCAGAGGATTCAGAGCGGAGTCGCTGAGGAGGAGGAGGCTCCCGGTCCCTGCGCGCCATCCGCCACCTTACTGGACACCGGCAAGGGAGCGAGAGCGTCGCCTCTGTAGCCTCCAGAGAAGACAAGGGCATCACCGTCTCAGCCGCCGCCGTCGCCGTTTTCTCCTGCAGCGGCTCGCTGGTGAGGAGAGCCCCCACCCCCCCACCCCCCCTGTCCGTTTGTCCTGAGCCTGGGCCGGTGGTACAGGGGAGAATGAGAGTGGAGACTGCGGAGCGCGGGTTGGGGGAAGGGGGGTGAGGTCGCGATGGAACGGCGGGCTGGCAGGGGAGACTTGTCCAGGCGCGGGCTGGGGGTGGGGTGAGGGTGGGACCCAGGCAGGTTGGGGGTAGGGGGGCGACAGGGGTAGGGGACTTTTAATAGGGAATAATCGGACCTGGGACAGGAGCGTTGGGTTGGGGTGGAATTTGGGATGGTTTTGGGGCGAGCTGGATGATTACACTGGAGTGGGATGGCTTTTAATGGGGGAGGGGACTGAATGAGGGTGGTGGATTTGGGGTTGGCTTGGACTAGTTGACACTTTGGGATCCGAGCTGGGGGGCAGGGTAGGGGATAATTTCAATAGAGAGTGGGATTGCAGGGTTGGGTAGGACCCTTGGGGGGGTGTTAATTCAGGAGCGTGGAATTTGGCGTGGACCTAGGGCAGGCTGATAGAGGTGGAAGGAGCTGCGGGTGAGGGGCTTGGTATGGGTTGAGACCTGAGCTTGAAGTGGGCGTTTGTCATCTAGGGGTGGTGGCATTTGTGGAGACTTATGTTATAGCGTGGGTTAGGAGAGCAGAGGGGGTAGAATTTAGGGTTTTCCTGGGCAGTGTGTATGGGGGTTGGAATTGGAGCTTGTGGGGATGGGACTTTCAGTGAGGGGAGTGTGATGGTGAGCTGGTGGGACAAGTTCAATTAGACATTAGGCCCCAAATGGGCAGACAAGTATTGAAATGGGGAGGGCACAATGGGATGGTATTTAGGGCGATTTGAGAACTATTGGAAGGGGCATTGGTGGCTCCCTGGGTGCAGGGTCAAGGCAGAGGGCACAGAAGACGCTGCTGAGCTGGACTCACACTGAAAGAATAGTGGCAGGTGGTGAGCAAGGTTGGGGGATGGTGTCTTGATGAAAATGACCCTTGGTCAAGGTGGCAGAGGGAGTTTTGGAGAAAGAATGTCTGAGATGAACTGGTAGGACAGGAGAGATGATTGCTGATGGTGGGTGACAGACGGGTTATTAAAGGTAGAGGAGACATGGAGTTGTGGATGAGGCAGAGGATGGAGAGGATGAGCAGCGCTGGGAGGAGCTGGATTGGATGAAAAGGAAGGATTCAGATGGCGTCCAAGAGACAGGAGAGGGTAAAGGGTTCGACTTAAATGGACAGCTTTGGAGGCTGTGGTTTGGGGAGAGACAATAATCAGAGGGACTTTGTAGGGGAGGGAGAAGGCACATTAAAGATTCTCTTTCCTAAAGGACATCCTAAGCTGTTAGTTTAATCTTTTCTTTTCTTTTTTTTTCACTTATGTTAGTATCATATTTAGAAGTAAGTCAATCCAAAGGGCAAAGTTGAGAGGTATAGCGTTAAGGAGGGGAGAATGTCTTCTATTACAGGCACACCTTGGAGATAGTGCAGGTTTGGGTCTGGACTACCGTAATATAGCAAATATTAGAATCAAGTGAGTTGTGATCTTATTGCTGCTGGAAGGTTTTGCCTTAAATTTGTAAAAACTGCAACATCTGTGAAGTGTAATTAAGCAAAGTGCAATAAAATGAGGTATGTCTGTGTTCATATAACAAGAAAGTTGGGAGAAAAAAACCCAGCCCTAAACTAAAGGTGAAGAAGATAAAACTGGAATGTGATGGCTATCTTTCTGTATAATGTCTCTGCCTTCTTTCTGTCCTCCCTCTGGTGCATTTAAAAATTAGTCCTGGAATTCGAATTAAATAAATTTGATGGGCTCGAGTTAGCATTTCCTGCTTGAGAACTGATGAATGAAACTGAAAAATATGAAGCTGAATTTATTTCCTATTCAGGGAGCATGCATGTATGCAGAAAGAGCTTAGGCCCCCCCCCCTTTTTTTTGCCTTAAAATTGATAGCTTGAAGATTCCATTTATTGGTGTCCTGGTTTGCAAGGCAATTAGGCCCATCATTGTATTGCAGGCTAATAATCCTGAGATGAATCTTGGCACTACTGCTTTATGTAAACAGAGAGGACAGGAAATATGGAAATGTCATAAATATTCATTGGTGAGATAGTTTGGTATTGATGGAATTTTTCATTTGATTCTCTTCTGACATTACTTGATAAGATTTATAATAATTGGACTCTTTCTGTAGATTCAATTTTCTTCTGATAGAAAGAATTTCACCTGAATTCCTTCAGATGTGGATAAATAAAGCACACAGGGCCATTTTATTTTATTTTTTAGGGGATGGCATTGATGTACACACATTACATAAACTACAGAAACAGTATCTCCAGTTTTATTTAAAGCTCAATAATATGCTTATTCTCGTGGCAGAATGGCGATGCTAGGAGGTAGAGAGGGGTGTGCATGGAAGGAACATCTTTGGGAAACAGTTTTCTGGACTGAATTGCATTAACTATGGTATGTTAAAAAAGTGGCTGCTGATTTTAGAGTTCAGACTGAAAAAAAAAATGGGGAAGGATATAAAGAGCATAAACTTGGCACCAATGGGGTCAAAATCTTTTTTTGTTTGTTTTGTTGAAGCTTCAGTGTTCAGCTTGCAAACAAATCATTTTCCTTGGTTTTCACAATTGAGCACATAAAAATACCCAATATTTAGAAAGCTTTTTTTTTTTTGGTAGGTCCAAAATGGGCAGAATGATGGACGATTGGACTTGTTCTTAGAATGAAAGTGCTTCTTTTTAAAAATTAGTGAGGAAGCTTTATTACAATGAAAATCAGGTTTGAATAAGTTACCTGTCATTCGATGAGAGTGTAATCTACTTAATGCAAGCATTTCTCCTTATACCTTTCCTTTGGGGTCCTGACATTGCTTTTGTGGACCTGCAGGCTTGATCTACTGGTGGGATATTTATATTTTTCTAGCTTTTGAAAACTCAAAATGAAAAGTAATAGCCTGGGAGAGATACCTTGGTGGATGTTTTTACCCCCCTCACAACTGTGGTCATCTCTGCTGTGGGAATGCATGTAAAGTGCTTTAATATCTTCATCTCATTTGATTCTCCCAACATTCTGGTGAGAGGGGAGAGCAGATGGAGGTGTTAGTGGATAGGCACCTTGGTAGGATGAATAGCCTGTGAATTTAGGGGTCGAGACTCCTAGGTTCAAATCCCCGTTGCAGAATTTGATAGCTGAGTGGTATTAGTAGAGGCATTTAAACCTTTTATAACTAAGTGGTAATGATTATATAACATTGTGAATATACTTACTTCCACTGAATTATACATTTAAATATGGTTAAAGTGGTTAAAAAAAACACTTTCATCACAAAGCTGTCAAGGGGAACAAATCAGTTCATGTCCTGAAATAACTTTGTCCTGAAAACACTGTGTGTATAGGAAATAATTGCTCCATATTTATTTATTTACTTATTGCCTGCTAAGTGCCAGGGGAAAGGAAAATGAACAGCTTTCATGTAGTGGGAGAGACAGACGATTTAAATATAGTGAGAGAAGTGAGACAGAACTAATGTGAGGGTATGGGTTCTGAGGTCCGTCTGCCATTTACTATTAGTTGTGTGATCGTGGGCACAATGGTCTTATCTGTAAAGTGGGCATAAGAGACCTAATCTCATCAGGTAGGTTGCTTTGAGTATTAAACAGAATAATCGATGAAAGCACTTAACACAGTGTGTTACATAGTACACGTTAAAAGATAATAATTGTTGCCATTATTAGATAGGAGGAGACTAGAATGTGAATAGCCTTGCTTGTCATATCATTGCGTTCTTAGTACAATATTATGATGTTCTGTTTATTAAGGAGGTATTACTTTACATCATCATTTTATTTGCATGTCTTTTTTTAAAAAAAGATTTTATTTACTTAGTTTTAAAGAAGATTTTTTTTAAGATTTTATTTATTTATTTTTAGGGAGAGGAGAAGGGAGAGAGACAGAGAGGGAGAGAAACAGCAATGTATGGTTGCCTCTCACATGGCCCTCACAGGGGACCTGGCCCGCAACCCAGGCATGTGCCCTGACGGGGAATCGAACCGGGACCGTCTGGTTCTCAGCCCGCGCTCAATCCACTGAGCTACACCAGCCAGGGCTATTTACTTAGTTTTAGAGAGAGGAGAAAGAAGGGAGAAAGAGAGGGAGAGGAACATTGATGGGTTGCCTCCCACACACCCCCAACTGGGGACCTGGCCTGCAACCCAGGCATGTGCCCTGACCAGGAGTTAACCCTTTGGTCCACAGGCTGGCACACAGTCCACTGAGCCACACCGGCCAGGGCTTTATTTGCATGTCTTACTGTAGTCTAGGAACTTTACACAGAAAAGTACTAAACTTATGTTACTTGTTAGCTTCCTCGTCTATAAAATAAGAAGAAAAAACTCCTCTGAGAGGTTAAATGACTTGCTTAAGTGCCTTGTTTGTCATAGTCAGTAAGTGGAAGAGTATGGGTTACGGTCCCCAAATTCTGATTCCTCACCTCTGTTTATACCTTCTTTTTAAATTGTGAAACAAGCCATATGTCTAAAAGTTCATATAACCTACATCTTCAACTTAAAGAATGATAAACTGAAGGTCTGTTTTTACTACCAGCTTAACAAAAGGGAGATTTCTGGTACCTTTGAAGCCTCTTGCCGTTCCCCACCTGATTGAATCCCCGTCCCTCTCCTCACTCCCTCAGAAGTAACCTGTTTCTTGAATGTTGTGTAAACCATTCCCTTGCTTTTCTTTATGGTTTTACCAAACAAGTACATATCCTAACCAATATTTTTTTTTTAAAGATTTTATTTATTTTCAGAGAGAAGGGAAGGGAGGGAGACAGAGAGGGAGAGAAACAGCAATGTATGGTTGCCTCTCACATGGCCCTCACTGGAGACCTGGCCTGCAACTTAGGCATGTGCCCTGACTGGGAATCGAACCGGGACCCTTTGGTTCCCAGCCCGCGCTCAGTCCACTGAGCCACACCAGCCAGGGCCTAACCAATATTTTTTTACCTTTGCAACTTTAACATGAGTATTATTATAGTGTAAGTATTCTTATGTGACTTGCTTTTTGTTTTCTTATTTTTTAACTTGAAAAGAGCTTTATTTCTTCCACTGTTAAAATGACATGCTCATGGTAGAAATTAGAAATTACAAAAAAGTGAAAGGGAGCAAAATTATTGTCTGTAGTCTAATTACCCAGCAACACATAATATAGATAGCAAGAGGAAGCCAGTTTGCATTTATGGGTGATCAGATTATCCAGATGTGGATCAATCGTACTGGAATTAGGAATCAGAGGGAGCAGCAGCCTTCATGAGCTGTGGAGGAGCACTGTCTCAGAGCTTTTTTTTTTTTTTTTTTAAATAGTCATTTATTTTTTTTTAAAGATTTTATTTATTTTATTTTTAGAGAGAGGGGAAGGGAGGGAGAAAGAGAGGGAGAGAAACAGCAATGTATGGTTGCCTCTCACATGGCCCTCACGGGGACCTGGCCCGCAACCCAGGCACGTGCCCTGACTGGGAATCGAACCGGGACCCCTTGGTTCCCAGCCCACGCTCAATCCACTGAGCTACACCAGCCAGGGCTCAGAGCTTTTTTTCACTAGCAGGAGTTCTTTATTTATGAGAGACTAATGCTTTTTTATTACTCGCTTAGAGCTTCATATCATGTTTTGATAAGTTTTTTGGTCAAAATTTTTGTTTATCTTTGTTTTTTGCAGAAAAATAGTCTGGTACACAGAATCATACCTGGTTGTACAGGAGGATCTGCTATCAGATGGAAGCCTAGAAACCTACATTCTGAGAATTTTTTGTCTAAGATTTGAAATCCAAATTCATTAATTATCTGTTGGAGCTTCAGTTTATGTATCTGTGAAACCAGGCTCAGATGACATAAATGTTGCCTGTAAAGTACTATAAACTGTGAAGTACTATATAAATATTAATGGGTTTTTTTCCCCTTCTAGTTTGTAAAACAAATCAGGGAGGCCCTGACTGGTATGGCTTGGTTGGCTGGGCGTTGTCCCACAAAGCAAAAGGTCACTGGTTCAATTCCCAGTTAGGGCACAAGCCTAGGTTGTGGGTTCAGTCTCAGGTCAGGACATGTGCCAGAGGCAACCGATTAATGTTTTTCTCTCAATTGATGTTTCTCTCCCTTTCTTCTTTCCCCCCGCCCTGTCCCCTCTTGTTAAAAAATAAAATAAAATAAAATAAAATAAAATAAAATACATCGGGGAGTACACCCCACACAGAGGTGAAAAGCCTTTCTGGAGGGTTTTGCCAGTGGAGGAACGAGTACATGGTCAGTTCAAGGTTTCTCCCTTGAAACTTGAAGATGTTGGATATAGTGGGATGGGGAAGGTGCTAAAGGACTTTCTCCTAGTGAATTTTTGGGACCTGGTTCCATATTAATTGTATTGATTAGCTGATAATGTAGCTATTGAAGTGGAGGATTCAGTATACAAACAAACAGAGTCAATTCCTTGTTAGTTTTCTACCTGTAACTTATTACAGAGTAAAGTAAGACAGATTATTTGTGCCTGTGTAGAAGGGAGATAATACTCTGCTGTTGGGTTGTATGAATTAAAGAGATAAAGACAAAGAATCTGGAACATTGACTGGCACATAAATAGTTTTTGCTTAATATGGTAGCTACAATTATTATTTTTATTTTGCTTAGGAATTTTTAGAGCTAGTTTTTCCTCTGGGATGTTCTTTTGTTACTTATTATTTCTCTGGGCTACATCTCCTCTCACTCATTTTATGTTTGTTTATAGATTTGTTTTAATATCATAAGTAAAGTAAAACAAAGAACATAACTCTACAAGTGCAGTGCCGTCCAAGGCTAAGGAGCTTGCAGCCTTAGCTGTCACAGATATGTTTAAGACATCTATTCAACAACGATCTGTCAAGGGATTATTAGAGTCATAGTAAGGGAGTGCTGGGAGTATGTGGTACAGAAATTAAAATTCCCTGCTGTTCTGGAGCTTGTAGTCAATCTACTGGGGAGACACATGTCACAGGTAACTGTAGCATAGTGTGATAAATGCTGCAGTGGGGGCGTGGACGAGTGGCACGGGCAGGATGGAGGTTGGCATGGCCAGATCTGCCGGGGGAGCAGGAAAGAGATGCTTGAAGGGGTTCACGCTCGTGCTGAGACCTGAAGAGTATGTGGATGTGCTGGATAAGGAGAAGTTAAAAATGGTTCCTGCTTTCAACAGCACAATCTTCCTTGATTGTTCCCTCCCTGTATTCTTGTAGGCCCTGGTTTGTACCCTTTTTTAAGGTCCTTCTAAAATACATACCTACTGTAAAAACCAAACAAGCAAATACCTAAATAATGATGTATTGTCATGCTCCTATTCTTTCCATATGCTGTGCCTTATACCTGGAAAGCCCTCTCCCTACTGAATTTCTTAATCTTTATCCATTAGATGAAGTGTTCTCATTTCATCGTTTTTATTCTTTTCAGTTTGTTGTTTTGCAGGAAAAGATTTTTGAAGCTCTTAAAACTAGCAGAAATTTAAGAGGAAATCTTTATTGATTCTGATTTCTCAGTGAATGTTGATATTCCTGCGAGCTGATTCCTTAGCTCACTGGACTTTTTAAGATTCTTTCCTTCAGTGGTCTTGCCACTCTGTTGGCTTTAACTGCTCCCTGTGTGCTGAGGACTCTCAAATTTCTGTATCCAGCTCAGAGCTCTGTCCTGAGCTCCAGATGTGTATATCTACTGATCACCCATATGTATCATTTCGGTGATTCTCAAATTAAGTAGGTGCAAAACAGAACTCATTTTCCCCATCTGCTTATTTTAACCTCCCCCACTTTGTACCCCCTCCCACACAAAAAGTTAAAATCATCTCTTTCTGTAGTTTTGTCCTAACTTAAAGATATTACCATCCATCCAGTCATTCAAGATGTGAGTCTGTGCCATTAGTCTTTTCTTCTCCCTTTTCTCTCAGTCGAAAATAAATCTTCCTAAATGTTTCTGTAATTCCCTTTCCTACTGTTAACCAACTTAGTTCAGACTCTAACCTCACCTGGATAAGTGCACGAGCCTCCTAACTGGTTTCTGGATCACTCATATAGTAAACCTATCTTCTGCATAGCAGCCAGAGCATCTACCCAGTAGGTATAAATGTCTATGTCACTCCCTTCCTTAAACCCCTCCATTGGCTCTAAAGCCTAAGCTCCTTGCCATGACATATTAGGCTTCTGTGTCCCTATTTATTCCCCTTGCCTGATCTGCCATTACCAATAATACTGAGCAGCAGGTAGTTTCTACAGATATCTT
Source organism: Micronycteris hirsuta (assembly GCA_004026765.1). Taxonomy (NCBI): domain Eukaryota; kingdom Metazoa; phylum Chordata; class Mammalia; order Chiroptera; family Phyllostomidae; genus Micronycteris; species Micronycteris hirsuta. The sequence continues at coordinate 34,604 of PVJI01015990.1, forward strand.
GCAGTTAAACACCTTCGCTCATGCTGTTTCTCCTTTTATTCATTCTTCTGGGTTGAGTGCATCTCCCTGAAGAAACCTTTCAGAACTCTGAAGGTTATTTTAAGTATACCCATTTTGTTCACAGGGACCATCCAGTGCGTGTCTCTGTTATAGTACTTGCCCTGTTTTAGGAATGAACTGTTTGCTCCTTCACTTTCTGGGGTGTTTAGAGAGAGGGGAAGGGAGGGAGAAAGAGAAGGAGAGAAACATCAATGTGGGGATGCCTCTCCCTCCTCCCATACTGGGGACCTGGTTTGCAACCCAGGCATGTGCCCTGACTGGGAATCGAACCAGCAACCCTTTGGTTTGCAGGCCAACACTCAATCCATTGAGCTACACCAGCCAGGGCAGTAGTATGATATTCTAATGAGAGTAAGGTGATACATGTTTTTCTAGATGTAGTTTTTATTTATTTAGAGTGGAAGTTGGAATTTAATTGGATTGATAAAGGCTTCGATGATGATGTATAGCAGAAGGTTCAGAAGAAGACAGTGAGATGTGTGCTCAGGTTTTGGCATACGCTTTCTGTACAGAATATTTTAGGCTTTGTGGGCCACATACAGTCTCTGTTATTTTTTCTTCTTCTCCTTCAAGTTTTTCCCCTCATTTTCCCCCTTCTTCCCTCCTCCTTAAGTTTCATTTTTAGCTCACAGGCCATACAAAAACAGGCCATGAGTATGCCATAGCTTGACAATCTCTGGTATGTCGCCAGAAATCAAACTTGAAGTTGTAGAATATTGAAAAGCAAATAAACTAAAGAAAGTTTGTATTTCTTGTTTTATTTACTATAAAGTTTAGTTCCTTGGACAGTTAGGCATATGTTTAGCATGGAAAACAGTTGCACGGATCTTATTTGTCAAGCTGCTCCATTTATGTAAAAGTTTAACTTTCTATGAAAAGGACCATTGGCCTCTGTGTGAAGGTGCCATGAGAACAGCCTGGCTTGCGCAGTGCCAGCGCAGCTCTCCGTCCCTACAGTTAGGCGGGTGTCTGGACCCCTGCAGAATATGCCTGTTTTTCTGGTGATATGGACTGCTTTTTTCTGAAATACAGACATGGAGAAGGAATGTTGGGCTGACATTTTTCACGGTAAACATCAGTCCCTGGCCGAATCGACGTTATTATCTTGATTTGCCTTCTGATCATGTCCTTCAGTCTTGATAGTTTCTGCTGATACTCGTATTTTCTAGCCCCTGTTTTATAACTTTTCTGCATAGCCTCGTTTTCTAATGTGTCCTCCTTCCTCTTTTGAGTTTATAGCAAAAATCCCTATCTGTATGTATATAGTTACACTGTTTATACTTCTGCAAATAAAAATATACTATTTTGTTTGATCTACAGTGTGTAAGTTGGTCATGATTTTCATTTTAAGGATGAAGTAATCAAGACTCGAGGGTTATTTGTCTCATGCCTTAGGATTAGTAGAGGATGAGGCAGGAGAGACAAAAGGGACGTAATATTTAAGTGATAGGCAACATGCTGGATTCTTTCTCTACTTACATAATTTGATTCTCACATTTGCACTGTGTAGGGTATTGTGCCCATTTTACAGAAGAGCAAACTGAAGCAACTGAATCTTGTAGGGGTTAAGTAACTTGCGTTTGACTACATAGTAAGTAGTAAGAGAAGAGAAGTTTGTATTAAAAACCTGATCTGCCTTGCTTCAAAGTCCTTGTTCTTTTTACCATATTATATATGAAGCTCCCTGCTTTTATTAAACTCTTGTCTGTGACTACTCAGTATCTTGACTGTCCGTTAGCATCACCTGCAGATCTGTTTTAAGAAAAGGACCTATTCTAGTTCTAACAGAACTGTGTTAACAGAACTTCTGTGGGTGAGCCTAAGGCAGTTAGCTGTGTATATGAGTTTATGTTGATATAGAAATATAAAATAAAAAGGTATTATATTGAGGGATATATAATGTGTAGAAAAAAGTGTACAAAAAGTGTATCCACACTCAAATGAAGAAAGGGACCATTTTACCTCCCTACAAGGTAACTACTGCCTTGACTTCCAGTACCACAGGTTACTTTTGCCTGTTCGTGAACTTACGGAAGCTGTGACAGGCTTTTTGCACTCAGCTTTATTTGTGAGATTCTTTTATGTTTTTGTATGTAGCAATAGTTTGTTCTTGCTCACTGCTTTGTAATAATAGTTCTCAAACATTTTGGTGTCTTCACTCTTACTAATTATTAAAGAGCCCAAAGAGCTTCTGTTTGTGGGTTGTATCTATCAATATTTACTATATTAAAAATTAAAACTGAAAAATGTAAAATATTTATTTAAAATAACCCTATTAAATGTTAGCATAGTTTTAATGAAAATAATTGTATTACCTAGGCCAAAAAAATTAGAAGAATAATATTTTACATTTTTTCAAATCTCTTTACTGTCTGACTAGATACATATCTGCTTTTACATTCAATATGCTGCATTTGATTGTTTTGCTTGTAGTATATAAAGAAAAATGCAGTCTCATATATATATGTAGCCAGAAAAGGGAGGAATGTTTTAATTGCTTTTTAAAATAATTGTGGGAAGACTGTACTTTCAGGGATCATTTCTATAGTTCGTTAAAATAATTGTGGGTGTTTTTTTTAGATATTATATGAAAACCTGACAACTGTTGGTTTCTTAGAGGCCCATTGCCTTGTGGAGTCTGGAACCATGTCAGTGAGCATTTTGTGTTCTGTTAGGTTAAAATCCATTAGTGTGATTTTTACTCTGAATGGGTCTTCTACATGTGCGTGATATTGCAACATCATGCATTGGTCATTTGGAAAATATTGGCTTACTAAATTTTGCAGATCTACTGTATGTTGACATATTCTATTATACAATGTCAAAAAAATCACATTTGTTACTATCACCACCAATTTCATCAGATAAGTCTTTTCTAATTTTTGCTTGAAAGCTCAAATTTTATCACTAGAACAAATACTGACAGTTGTTTTCCTTGAAGTGACAATCTCACATTGTTCATTTTTGAAAAAATGTCTGCCAAACATCTAAGTCTGAATAATCATAGTTTGTCTGCCAGTCATTCTTTCAAATAAAAATAGTGTTTTATGAAAAGAGCAGCTAGCTTAGCTCGCACAGATGCTTTTAGTGCTTTTCCTTGAGGTAACTCTTGTAGTTTGGTCTGCAGAAGTGCTTTATGTGTACTTCCCGTATCACAGAATATTCAGATGAGGTGTAGTTGAGGATTGAGATTTAATAAAATTAATAATTTATGTGGCTTAATGAAGAACACTTAAAAAACTATTTAAAAATTTTTTTCAATTACAGTTGACATTCAATATTACACTAGTTTCAGGTATACAGCTTAGTAGTTAGACATTTATATGACTTTGGAGCGATTCCCGTGACAAGTCTGGCATCCTTTGGCACCGCACATGGTTATTACCCTATTATTGACTATATTCCCTGTGCTGTAGTTCATATACCTAAGACTCTTTTGTAACTGCCATTTTGTACTCCTTAATTCCGTCACTTTTTTCATCCAGCTTTCCAAACTCCTCCCACCTGACAACCATCAGTTTATTCTCTGTATGTGTAAATTTGTTGCTCTTTTGTTTGTTCATTTATTTTGTTTCTTTAGATTCCACATATAAGTGAAATAATATCATATTTGTCTTTCTTTCTCTGGCTTATTTCACTTACCATAATACCTTCTAGATCCATCTGTATTATTGCAAATGGTAAAAATTTCACTTTTTATGGCTGAGTAATATTCCATTGTATACATGTACCATATCTTCTTTATACATTTTTAAAAATTATATTTTATTTATAGCCCGGCTGGTGTAGCTCAGTGGATTGAGCGTGGGCTCGGAACCAGAAGGTCCCGGTTCGATTCCCAGTCGGGGCACATGCCTGGGTTGTGGGCCAGGTCCCCAGTGAGGGCCATGTGAGAGGCAACCATACATTGCTGTTTCTCTCCCTCTCTTTCTCCCTCCCTTCTCCTCTCTCTAAAAGTAAATAAATAAGATCTTTAAAAACAATTATATTTTATTGATTATGCTATTGCAGTTGTCCCAATTTTTCCGCCTTTGCTGCCCTCCACCCAGCCACTTCCATCCCTCAGGCAGGCCCCATACCATCTTCATGTCCATGGGTCATATGTGTAAGTTCTCTGGATACTCCATTTCCTATATCGATATTGTACTTTACATCCCCAAGATTTTATTTATTTATTTTCAGAGAGAGGGGAAAGGAAGGAGAAGGAGAGGGAGGGAAACATCAGTGTGCGGTTGCTTCTTGCACACCCCTCACAGGGGACCTGGCCTGTAACCCCAAGCATGTACCCTGACTGGAATCGAATCGGTGACTCCCTGTTCGCAGGCCGGCACTCAGTCCACTGAGCCACACCAGCCAGGGCTGTTTGTATTTCTTAATCCCCTCACCTCTTCAGCCATTTTTCTGTGCCCCTGTCCCATCTGAGAACCATCAAAACACTCTCCATATCCATGATTCTGTCTCTGTTCTTGTTAGCTTAGTTTTTTTTTTTTTAACTATATTTTATTGATTATGCTGTTACAGTTGCCCCATTTCCCCCCTTCACTCCCCCCTCCCCCTTACCCCCCTTTCCCCTCCCTTTAGTTTTGTCCATAGGTCATACACATAAGTCCTTCTGCTCCTGTACTTCCTATACTGTTCT